>VZTJ01005380.1:769408-811476 GCA_013397795.1 Orthonyx spaldingii | reverse complement strand
GGGCGGGGGGGGGAGCTCTGCCCGCGCTCCTCTAATGGCGGCAGCCGGAGCGGCCCAAAGCAAAATAAACCCCCGCACGGCCGAGCCGCACGTCAGCGCGGCCTGCCGCCCTGCGCGCCGCCCATTGGCTGCGCCCCTTCCCGCTTTCCGCCAATCGGCGGGCGGCTCTTTGCGCAGAGCGGTGATGTCATCGCTGCCGCGGAGTGCCGCGCGCAGGGCGGCCGCCAGGGGGCGCTGCCCGGCCCGGCCCCTCAGGGCGGGTCCCGCGGGACCCTCGGCGGGGATTCCGCGCTGATCCCTCCCGGCCCGTCTCGCTCCCCTTCCCGGCCCGTCCCGCTGCCCTTCCCGCACGTCCCCCGAGCCAAACACGCGCCTGGGTCGCCGGCGGCAACGCGCAGAGCGTGTCAGTGGTGGAGGCGAGAGCATCCTCCCCGTGGTTCCACATCCACCGTGGTGCGGGGTACATTGGAGTTTGCTGTGGGAGTAATCCCTCAGAAAACCTCCTTGTGCTGGCACATGGCCAGGCAGCAGCCGTGGAGAACACTGCTTTATGGCAGCTAATCACAGAATCACCGGGGTTGGAAAAGACCTCCGAGATCATCAAGTCCAACCTGTGACCCATCCCCAGCTTGTCCCCAGCCCAGAGCTCTGAGTGCCACCTCCAGTCCTTCCTTGGACACCTCCAGGGATGGGAACTCTAAACCACCCTGGGCAGCCCCTGCCAATGTCAAATCACCCTTTCCATGGAGAAATTCCTCCTAATGTCCAACCTGAACTTCCCCTAGTTGCAGCTTAAGACTATATCCTCTATTTCTTATCGGTGCGTAGGAAATCTTTTGCTACGGAACAACTGAAGGAATTAATGGGAATCCAGAATCCACGAGGTGCCGTGGTCAGTCTGGCATGGTGGTGTTGGGTCATAGGTTGGACATGATCTCAGAGGTCTTTTTCAAACTAAATTGATTCTGTGATTCTGTGAAATAAATTTTCAGCATTTCCTCCACATGTTGATTCCAGCCATTTCTGACTTGGCACGACGAATGCGTGGGACTGGAGTTCAGGATGTCCACTCTGGCCGAAAGGACTCATCCAAGCAGCAGCCCCGCAGTGCAAAGCCCATTCCTCTTCTGGAAAGGAAGGACCAGCTCCACCAGCCCCTGGGTTCAGTCCTTGTGCTGGCTACGCAATAAATCTTTTGCTTTCTACTCAAAAATTGCGAGTCTGCATCTTCCTTAGGCTACCCTTGTAGGCTCACTGACAGAAAATGTGTATTTGTCCACATCCTTGCTTTTCCCTCATGGGTTTGACATCATTTGATACCTGATTTTTTTTCCCCACTGCAGTTACTACTTTTAATTTTAGGCTTTCTCAGATGTTTTAGCACTTTCTTATTTCCATGGTTTCATTCCCCGTTCCTAGACTCTGTTAGATAATGCCTCAGGCTTGTTGTTGCATTGGGAAACTCATCCTGGATCAGCTGGATCCATCCCTTCTCCCCCAGTCAGCATAAAACACCTGAGATGTTCCAGCAGAGCAGTGCTAGAGAAAATCCCTTTGTCCAGCAGGCAAACAACCAGGACTGGAGTCAGGACGAGTAAAATGTAATTACTTATGGAGACTGAAATAGAAATTTGTCTTCATTTGCAATTAAATTAGTTCCCTATAAACATCGAGAACTGTTGCAGGGGGAGGGTAATGTGATTTCTCTCTCCCAGACTAATTATTTACTAAATTCTCTTTCTGACTCCACTGAACAAGTTGGCGCATTTCTCAAAACACAGCTGGAGAAAAAAGGGGGACAGCTTTTTTTTTTTTTTAGTAAGTCATGTAAGAAAAATATTCTTTATCTTAAGGAATTGTGCCATCTCTACGCTTAGAAATCATCCAGAAAATATATCCCTCGCTCTTGGCACCTGGGCAAGATGATGGAAGAGCTGTGGGGGTAAATCCTAAATGCTGCCCCAGCTGCACAACAGGGGGAAATTTCCAGAAATAATTGTTATACATTAGACTGCATAAAAAGATATGAAAATACAAGGAATATCATAGAACCATAGACTCGGGCTTGGGTTGGAAAAAGGTTATGATCAACTAAAAACCAGTAATTCCAAACAATTCTACGAATCCAAGTGATTTCAATCTCTGCACAGTTGTTCTGCAGAACAGAAGCATTCTGAGTGCTGAAACGGGTCCCTGGATAGTATTCAAAGGAGAACACGTGATCAAATTGAATTTGAAAATATTTACCAGAGCAAAAGCAAATCCTGGGCTGCATCTCCCAATTACCTGACATTTTTTATGTTGGTGACTTTATTGCTCAGGCCGTGTCTTTGGCTTTATCTCAAAGAGCTGCTGGTGTCTCCTTCCAGGTTTACTTTGCAGGAGTTTGCCATTTGTTCTAGACTTAAACAGTAAAATACAAGAGGAGTGACCTTTCAGCAGTTTAGAACATTGATATTTACACATCTATTTTATCCAATAAGAGCTTTCAGCCTTCTAATTTGGAGACAAATCAAAATCTACATGACTTGACAACCCAGTCCTCAATAGATTTGATATTTGATCATCTTTTTTTTAATAAATGTCAAAAAGATAATTCTATTTTTGCTAGAGGTAGCAGAAGTTGTAAGCAAGTACTAATTTCCTATATCCCACCCAAAATTTTCATTTCCTTTCACCAGCTTAAGGAGGAATTTTAACTCCCCAGGAAGGAATTTGGAACAGTCATACTCATTTGACAGCTTAAGCTGTTATTTTGGGAACCTTCCTTTGCAGAGCTGGCTTTGCTCAGGCCTTGCAGCTCATGTGCCTTCACACAGAGTTGTACAACTGCCCTGTGTGCCTGACAATAAACCCACGGCAGAACCATGAGATAAAAACACCATTTGCACATACATGTGTTCCAGCTTTCTTTTTTCCACACCTCTCAAACGTCATAAATCCCTGTTCTTGGAACTCCCCACCTTCCTCAGCCATCCTAACTCCAATCTCCTTTCTTCCTGTTCCTCTAGAACAAGCACTGATAGTAAATCTCCTTGTCAGAGCTCACAGATTTGATAAAATTCAAGCAACGTGCACAAATTAAGTGATTTTGCAGGAATATCCAGCTAAGAACCACTTTGGTTCTCACTCCTTGTCAGCCTGGAGCTGCCCCACCAGCCTGGAACCCTTTGAGCCTGCGAGGTGTGAGCCTTGCAGGCAGCCAGCGAGGCAGATGGCTGGGAAGTTCCCTTCCTTTTCTACAAAGAATTTATAAATTTAGGATTTTTTCAGAGCAACCCTGAGTTGCAAATTGTCACTCTCTCCTATTAAACACAAGCACTTTGCCTTACAAGATGCCCTGATTTTTTCTGTCCTGATGCTCACTGTTAGTAAAAGGCCTTTTCCCTCACCCCTCCCTGACGTTTCTGTTCTGATTCACCCTGTTTACACCCGAGAAAATGACACCCAAAGCTATAATTAGAAAGCAAGCGTTGAAACGTTTCACAGGAGCACATTTGTTGCGTGTAGTAGCTGGGGGGACTCAGTGACACAAAACTGTGCTTCAGGTAAGCAAAAAAAAGACAAAACCCTAATTATTTTCTGCTGGCATGGAGTGCTTTTGTGCTGCAGCAGAATTACCTCAGCTTGAGTGCAAAGATTACATCTAGTTAGTGATGTCTAAGTGCAGATCTTGCTCTTATGTAATTCTCTTTACCCTGGTAACTCCTCGCTCTCAGGCAGAGCGCCGGCTCCCATTAGGAGATTCATCCTCAGCTTATCCAGGAGCAGGGATGTACGTGCTCACCAGATGGTTGTTTCTCACTAGCTGAACTTTGAATATGCAGAGCTCCCTACTCAACCAGATCCTGCTCTTGCCATCTCTCTATTCTGTGTTTTCAGGAGCAAGGAAGGCTTGCAATGCTTAGATAAAGGGCAAGGAGTAGAAATGCACAAAAATCCACAGGAAGCACAGGTTGTGGAGCTGCTGAGAACAGGATGTTTTAAATGGTTTGCTGATTTGTTACCAGTTTTTCATCCTCTGAGTCAGCCTGAGCCTTCGCACCCAGTAAATCCCATCCTTGTGGCTCCTTTTCCCATTTTAGTTTGAATCATAAAAGTATTCAACTGTAGCTATAGATCACTATCACCCCTATCCAAGCAAGGATGAAGTCAGAGGAGGCATAATCATAGAACCATAGAAAGCTTTGGGTTGGACATGAAAGAACATCCATGGAGCCAGCAGGACACCCCTCACAGCTCTCCAGTAATCGTAGTGTGTGGGGGTGATTGTTTCAGGGACAAAACAGGCAGGAAAGATAGGGAATAAACAAATCTAGCTTGGAAAAACTGTGCAGAAACATCTCTAAAGTCTGCACTCTGAAATGTATTTCAATAGCAAAAAGGAAAAGGTTCAAAGTGGGGATCACTGGCATTGAAAGCTGCGACATGCTTCATGTTTTTCGTGCTTCCACGTGGAGCAGAGGAAGAGGGTGAAGGAGTAAATCCATTGGGATAGGGCTTTCCATCTGAAGGGTTTGAGCCCTGTGATCGGGGAACTTTGGAAAATTTCCTCAGCTGGGCAGACCTTGTGTAGGTGAAGGAGTCTGTGGCCAACAGAAAGGCAGCACACATGGAGGAAAACGGGAGTCTGGGAGGCGATGGGGTGGCTGCATTCCAGAAACCTCCATTCAGTGTGGATGTGGAGACTCCACGAGACTGCAGGAGCTGCCCGTCCCAGATGGTGAGCACAGTGTGCTCTGAGCATGCATCAGCAGGTCTGTCACAGCACAGGAATGCAGGGGGGAGGACAGAGAGGAGGGAAAGAGAGAGGGAACCGAGGGAAACGTGAGACAGGGTGTTAAAAACAAAGGGGAAAGGAAAAATAGAACAGGAAAATGCAAAGAGCTCTTTGGATGCACTCTGAAAGTCATCACGGAGAATGGTGACAAGTCACAACTCTGAAAGGATGCAGCAGCCTGAGTCCCTGCAGGGGCGTGTAAGACATTTGTGAGGACTCGAGACAAAAATCGATTATAAAAATGAACTGAAATCCATAAACCTATTGCTGTGCAGAAATGTCAGGCCTAAAGAGGCTGGATGGCTCTGCACAATGGCCACCATATCTCTCGCCCTCACCACTGGCACTTTTAGCAACCACCAACACCCCTGACCCCTCCAAAATGCTTCTGGCAGCAGAAAATCAAGTATGGGGTCAGCATAACACTGATTCCTCCAATGCTGCCAGCTGGGGCTGGAGGAGATGAAAATCCCATGTTATGCAGCCACTGGTTTTGATGCTGGGTTAGGCAGAGCCCTCCTCTGACTCCTGCCGTTTGTGAACCCCCTGAAGGTATCATCCCTCCCCAAATGTTGCATCAAACCAGAGATGCTAAACCTGGCAGCTGTGGAGCTGAGAGGCAAAAACTCAGACATTTTTCTGCTTTAGGAGAGCCTGGCTCTTCTCCTGTGCAGCAGGACAGCGTTATCAGGTGGCTTTAATACAGCCCGAAGTCGAGCCAAAGCTGTTAGTGGTCGGCAAAAGTGAAAATGGGATTTATTATAAATAAGGCTGTCCAGGAGCACACGAGGCAGCAGAGAAGGGACGTTCTGTGTCTGGTTTCCAGAACACAGTGCATCATGCCCAGCATAATCAGCACCAGCTAATCAGATTATTTGATGAGCCAGAGGGAGCAAAATCTATCTTTGAGTTGACGTAATCCACCAATAGACTGCTTAAGGATTCTGGATATTTTCATTCTCTGTCTCAGAAGCCTTTCCCTTACCTATTTATCAAGACTTATCCTTTTTATGAGCAAATCTGGGATTAAACACAGACGGCTCAAATAAAAACCAGAAAACAAACCAGGTAAGAGTGAGATTCCAACAGAGCAGTGCCTATTGTCACGCTACTGGCTCAGCAGGATGGTGAAAGAATATCAGGGATACTTTAAAGCCATTAGTGGAGATCTTGGATGGTAACTGAGGAAGATAAGGAATACACAAGCCTGGAATTAAAATGAGGAAGGGAGATTTTTTCTGGAACATCGTGACATTTTGGAAGAGAATAGATTTTTGTTTTGATTCAGGCTTGGCCTGGTCCATAAATTATTACTTTAATAGGATTGAATATATTTTAGAAGTGTGTTCTATAAAAAACCTGTACCTTTTCATGGCCTTCTTCATCACAAATAGGCAGTTTCAACAACTGCATAAAAAGTAGCTTTCCATCTTACTCCTAATTTAATCTTGCAGAAAGCCGTCTAGCAGGGCACCTCATAATGCTTTGCCTTATTTACAGCTACAATGAGGGGAACAGAAAAATAAATCATTTTCAAAACAGATTACTTTTCTGGAAGAACAGTCCTTTGATTGCTTTTATTCCTAACTTTAAAAGAAAATAATTTAGTAATTATAGCTTGAGCAACTATTGTTTACTTGTATCAGGCCTCACAAAAGCTGCTGTGCCTGCCTTTCTTGTATGTTGTGTTAAAAAGATGGGTAGAAATAGAATAAAATAATTGCAACAGAACATTGCCTGGGATCACTGTCTCCCTCCCACTGCACAAAGAGATGCTGGAGCAAAGCTGAGACATTTATTGAGCAGCAGGAGGTCATTAGCTTGTTGTCAGTCCTCTCTCCATTGACAGCTTGACGTGGCTGTCTGGTAAGGTAAGCTGCATTATAAACAGGCTTTTTGTAACACACATTTCTGCTTTCATATGAAAAATATGTTTGCTGTCTCCCAAATGTCTCCTTGCCACCCTGAGAAATTACAGATTTTGTGTTTCAGGGACATGTTGCTTCAGTTTTCCAACCACACGTCTCAGCTGCATCTGCATTTCTCTTGCCTAAGCCCTTTGAAAAAAGTTTAAGCTTCAAAAGCTTCCACTTCTCTGAGACAGCCAGCTCTGGAGCTGCCCATGCCCAGGCACAGCTGTAAATTTACAGGGCTTTAACACCAAAGGACAATTTAGAGCACATCTTGGGGTTGTGTACAGCCGAAATTGCTTAAATATTACAGCGACTTAGATCTTCCGTAGAGGTCAGCGTGAGGGCTGAGGATCAGCAAATTCAGGAGGAAATTTAACTGAGGAGTAAACGATTGCTGCCATAAGCCAGCCACATCCGTGTGTGATCATTTGTCTGTGCATCTCATTACTGCCCGAGCACCACGGCAGCAGAGAGGCCGAGCCACTCACTCAGCTTTGCCCAGTGCAATTCAGCTTAATCAATAAAACCAATTCTACAAAATCATGCAAAATGTTGAGCTCCTGCTGAAGTAATTGGAAATTGGTGGAGCTGCTCGGTCTCAGCAAGGTCACGTTCCTCCACTGGAGGTGGAACCTTTGAAATCCTTGGCCAGGAGGGACTCATGTCCTTTTCTTCCTGGATATGGCTTTCACACAGCCCAATTTCCCCAAGACTTCCCGTGGTTCCTCCCTCTGCCAAGTCAATTTTTGCAGTCAAGGGGCCTGGGCAAACACCCAAGGCCCGGGGAGAAAGTGCAGAGCTGGATCTTTGCCCACAAGCTATATTTCATTGGTATAGAAAAATCACATTACATTGGTTATATCAGGAATATTGATTACACAGCTGATCATAGATCCACAGAATGGTTTGGTTTGGAAGGCACTTTAAGATCATTTGTTCCAACCCCCTGCCATGGGCAGGGGCACCTTCCACTGGACCAGGTTGCTCCAAGCCCTGTCCAGCTTGATGTAGATGAGAGTCCAGGCTACCCATGGCAGCAGCAGAAGGCTGTTCAGATGAATGGAGCTGATCACTTGCATCAAATTAGGGAGCTTATTTCTCAAATGGAGCCCAAACCTGTCTGGATTAGAGTTTCCCAACCATTCTGCCAAAGAAACAGAAGTTCTGCCATTTCATTTTGTTGCTGTTTCTCTTATCTTGCCATCCTGGCTTTGAATTTTCACTCTCTTACTCCAAGTGCACGTCTTGCCCGATTTGCTTAATCTTGAAGAGTTTTCACAGTGTCCTCAGGCACTCAGGGAAGAGGCCAAGTGAGCTGGGCTTTCCTCAGAGCATGCACTCCAAAGCTGAACTGTGTTCATTTCTTGGCTGTCTTCCTCTCACAGCGGAGAATATTCCAAATAAGGCCTCACTGGTGTTGCTCGGAATCAAAATAGCTTCATCTTATTTAGGTTTGATAACCCCTTGAGAAAAGTCCCTTGGACTTTGGCTTCCCCTTAGAGCTGTTGACTGCCTTGGCATATGGTCCTGTTAGATCTTCTCACTTAAACACTGTTACATCACAGTTCTGTCAGCTGTCAGTACTTTAATGTTTTTCTTGGAATGTTTGCTTCCTGTCCTAGACCTTCTGCCTCTACAGTCAGTCATTAAGTTAGACTCTGAGCTTTTATTTTCAAAGTTGATTTCTAATGCTCAAAGCAGCACAGAAAAGCATAAAGTATCAACTAAATATAAATAAAGGGTTCAGAAACTAGAAGTAAAGACCAAAAAGAACCACAAATATCGGTTCCTAAAACTCATTATTGAAAAATATAATCCAAATGTTTTGGAACAAAGCAAACCAGCTGGTTAAGTTTTTTCCCAAAGTTTTTGACTGCCAGCTCCAGACTGCAGAAGGCATTTCTGTTTGTGCCAGTGCTGGATCAATATCCCAACTCATTTCAGAGGGATGAGTGGATTTGCTCTCACCAAGAGCTCACTCAGCCTGAGTCCTTACGTCTAATGCCAATCATGGTCTTCCTGAAACACTCCAGGAAAAATAAGGAATATTAGCATCAGTGTTCTGGGTGACATTTTGGGTAGATATGCTCTGTTTAGCTGATTTTCCTCATCCAGCAGAATACCTACATATTCCTTCTCTTTCCATAGCACCAGGCATTGCAGTTGGATTCATGGCTGCAGCAGCCCATTCCAGAGGCGCCTGTGCCACAGCTCTGCCTACAATATTCCTTTGTTCTTGTAGGTGTTTCCTGCAGATTTACAGAGTTTTGGTGTTAGATGTGTATCAGATCATGCCACAGATCACAGAGGAGCAGCCTGGAAGGGACCTCAAGGATCCTCTGGCCCAGCTTTTCTTGGCCAAAGCACAAAAATCTGGTCAGACCAGAGCCTTGCACCTTTGAGTCAGAATCCTCCAAGGATGGAGATCCCAGGGCTTCTCTGAGCCCCGTTCCAGGGTCTGACTGACACTGATTATTCTTTTCCTGATAAGAAGCAGTCTAAGCTTGCACTAATTGTCTCCAAAACATGCACACTCTGCCTCTTTTCAAACCCAAATGAAGTTTAACCGAGTTGTTTTTCCTTGAGAGATAATGTGACTAGAGAGCATAAAGTCCCAAGTTTAGTGAGACTGCATGAAATAAAAGAGATTATGGATTAGAAACACAAGCCATTAACCTAGAACACCAAGAACAGTTTTGGCTTCTTTGTCTTGCAACCTAATACTGGAAGGACTGTGGCAAAAATAATTTAATTGATATTTCTCATCCAAGTTTATAGCTAGAGTGGATTAAAAGCCTCTATTTCTTTTCTGCTTCAATTTTCAAAGTTCTAAAATACTTAATTCTACAAAAGAGGTAATGAGAGTAATGAAAAATAAGTAACAAAAACTTACCAGAAAAAGAAAAATGTTATTTAAAACAAAAATTAAACCTAACACAGAATTTGGGGCTTTTGGAATTTATCCAGAAGCTCTGGAAGTTACTCTCCAAACCTCTGTGGGATCTCCTAAAGTCTCTGGTGCCAAGCCAGGGAGCGAGGCTGGTTTGGAGGTGGACCCTAAAGTGATGGAGATGCCTCATTGTGACATGGGGCTTCCCTCTCCATGGGGATACCCTCCAGCAGCTCCAGGTCATCTCCTGCTCATCCTGGCAGGCTGGCAGCACTTTTAGTGCAGCTCAGAAACCTCCTGGAACTCCTGAGCTTGTGCAAACCAGCTTGATTTCAACACACCAGCATTTACCACAATGCCTGCATTTCTGGAAGCTGTCCAGCCAGCAGCTTTTCCCATTTAAAAGGAAGGGTTTCACTTCCATCCAGCATCCACCTCTCCAGCAGCCACTTGCCTGCGAGCTGCTCTGAGCTGTCCTGTCTTCTAAAGGCAAGGAGAAAGCAACACCTGCAGCTCCCCGCACTTGAACACATCTCAGAGCATTTCACTGCATCTGAACTAGGCTAAACAAGTTACCTCCCGGGCACACTGACCCCTCTGGGGAATACAAACACCCTAGTTCAGACTACTCTCACATTATGAAGACCTAATTTAGTCCTGATGTTTTGAGATGCACATGCAAGCTGCTTTCTACAAGGTCACCCCCAGCAGAGACAAGGAATTTTTTATTATTAGCATGAAGACCTTGAGTTTTGAAAAATGCTCTTGGCTTTCATCATCATCTGCATGCTGGTTTTTTCCATCCTCCTTGCATTAAATGGTCAGTAGAAGAGGCTGTAATTTATGCAGCACTCCTGACAGTTATCTCAGGGGTTCTGTGCACTGAAACGCCTTCGTTTTAAAAGCTCTTTTAAAATAAAGGGTCTCAAAAACACTGTACAGTTTTAAAACTGAAAAGACAAGGGAGTTTACATGGTATGGAGGGAAACCTGCATGTGGTGACAAATTAAAGCCACCATTTGGCTACAAAAAAGATGGCTAAGAGAAGATGAAGGAAGAAATGGTAAAACGATGTCAAAGGAAGATGTTTTGCTATTTAGGCACATTGTCTGTCTCTCCTTGTACAAAAAATATTTTAAAGGTGAGTCCTGACCCTGTTTGTCCTCAAGTGTTAATCCCAAGTGCTTGGACAGGAAAATGATGTCGATCTGCCAGTCACTAATTGCCCTTCCTTGTGGTCCCCATTTCCTTGGGTGCTCTGTTCTTCTCCATGGCCGTGACAACTCTTCCCATGCCGGAGGAAATATTTAGCTCCCATCTTCCTGTGGAGTAGCAATTTCCCTATTTCCATAACTTCAGCCTTCTCCACCAAGCAGCTGCAGTGTCTGCTTGAACTGTGGAGTATTTATTTTGTGGAGGTTTTTCTAAGCCCTGGTCAAATTAGTTTGAGGGAATGATACCTACAACGTCCTAAAGAACAGCTGTTCCTGACAAGTCAACCCCAGGAAACATTTTGTCTGTTTATCCTGTGAATTGGCAGGACATGGGCTGCTGTATCCTGAAATATTCTATCATCTCCCGTTAAATAAATAGGGAACTGAACAGTTCCTAGCTACGGATCACAAATGGAAGTGGGAGGAAAGTAAACATCCAGTTTAGCTTTCACCTCAGTGCCTTGCTGGTTCCAGTTCACCTGAAGTTTCTCAATAATATCCGTAGGAAAATAGACAAATACTTACTGAGGCTTCTCTTTTACTGGACTTCAATTTCTCTGAAGTGCTCACATCCTTCATGTCTAAACTTATACATTCTAGAAGGACAAAGACATCTATAAAAAAGGGAATTATTTTCCAACCTCTGCCTGGCCAGGGGCCAAAGGAAGCTGTGTGATGTTCAATCTTAACATTCATACAGTGTGGCATGAAAAAGAAATGTACAGGGGAACTCTAAGGGGCTCAATCAGCCACTCCTCAGGCTGTTTTTCAATACTGTAACATGGAAATCTTTCCCTTCAGTTAAAAAAATTTACAAATATATGTATATATGTTTTATTTTGGCATGGTGATCTTGGGGGTTGTGAGTTTGGGGGCCAGAGGCTTTTTTCCTTGTAGGATTTCTAATGATTTCTAATGGCAGCAGGGATTCCTGACTCCTGCATCCATGATTTTAGCTGCAGGCAGGGCAGCAAGGACAGACCCTGCTCTGTCAATCTGGTAATGAACAGTAATGACAGACTCTAAGCTGTCATAAGAGGATATGAGCAAGCCCTGTTTGGGAATGGGGAACTCAGCCACGTCTGGTGACAGCCAGGATGACCTGAGGGAAGGGACCTGCCCACAACAAAGAGCTTTTTGCCCACTCACAAATACAACTGAGCCCTCCACATCATGTTCCCAGCTTCTCCCCCCCTCCCCAGCATCCCTTCTCACTCCTGTTCCAGACCAGGTGGTCAAATCTGGATTAATTTTATTTGTACTAAATATTTTGTTAATTCTGCGTTTTCACTACATCACAGCTTGCGGGGGTGGGGGAGGGAGAATTTTAATCCAGGTGAGATTTCCCACCCCTACGGATTCCCATATGGAATTTGGAGCTCCTACAGGCCTTGGCGTTTTGGGGAAGCAGTGGTGATGTAGGAGCCCTGAAGAGGAGTTTTCCTGCCCAGCCTGCCCTGGGACCAGGCTGAGTCCCTTCCCCGAGCAGCAGGGCAACCATTTTTGTTCAGGAAGTCACACTAATTACAGAGCTATTGCCTTCCTCATTTAAGCAGGCAGTTAATCCCAATGCTATTAAAACCCCAACATTCCCAGCTTCCCTCGGGAACACTGAGTGGCTGTTCGTGGAGCAGGCTCACACCACGCTGCTTCTTCTGTTGTGACACTGGGCGGGTGACAAACGCTGCACAGTCACCATAAATTCATATTGTGCTGCCCTCCTTCCCCAGGAGACAGCCTGGGACAGGATCTGTGCTCCTGCTTCCTCCTGTGACAAAGAAGGTGCCACAGGAGGGCACAAGGAAAGTGAGTCATTCCTGTGATCATTAATTAATTAGTGTCCTGCTGCTCCTCCAGGCAAACCAAACAGATTACACAGGGCAAAACTGACATAAACAAGTAGAAAACTCTGCTTATAAAGGAATTTGGGAAGGTGTTCAGTCCCAAACCTGCCAGAGCTCCAGATGGTGATCAGTCTGCTCTCTTTCCAGGATGCTCTTGGGTGCTTGGATCCATCTTCCCTAATGAAGGTGGAGTTCTCAGATTAAAGGATGCACAGAAATTACTCTCCCTGATGAGATGAATGTTTCTGTCTCCAGTCTGGATGGGTGAAGCTTTAGGGTCTGACTAAACCACAGCCAAGGTCACCACTTCCCAGCAGGTGCTCTGTGGCAATCACTGCATTGCCATCTCCAGGTTTCCAAGGAGCCTTTCTCCACATCCAGAGAACTGAGGGAATCGGGACAGCATCATTCCCATGGTCAGGAGCCTCCAAGTGTGCAGAGACCACCTGGAACAGGGGACACAGGAGCCCCTGCCCTGTCTCTTTTAAAACTACTCCAGACAGACACAAGTGCACTTTGCAAGAAAGCCTCTAAGAAAAGCCAAACCTCATCTGGATTTGTGCACTCCCTTGTCTCCCAGCGTTCCTTACCTTGGACAGCAAAAGCAGCCTGTCAGAATATGGCCTTCCCTGGTGTTCCCTCTGCAATCCACCCCAGAGGAAAAAAACTCACCAGAAAATGCAATATTAGTAAAAAAATAAATCTTCCAGTCCCTGGAAAGAGAACAGAGAAATCTTTCAGTCCCTCTGCTGTCTGGGGGTGGGCTCAGCCAGAGGGTCCCTGCTGCCTGCCCTCCCAGTCTCTCCCAGGTTTCTGTGCCTCCCCCCAGAGCTGCTGGAGGGGGAGGCAGAGCAGAGGCAGCAGATGATGCTCCCCAGAGCATGGGCTGCCTGCCAAGGAGCACTGCCAGGTGCTTGCTGTTTAAATTGCTTAATGTATTGTATTAAACAAAGATCGATATCAGAATCAAGGGCTCCAGCCCCGTCTTGGGGCCTGAGCTTGTCCAGAGCCCACAGCATCCCGCCACGGCTGTGCCGAGGCACCGCCACGGATTCATGGACCTGTCTCCTGAGGCACATCCTGGTCTCATTCTCCACCTTATCCCAGCCAGAGGGCTGGAGGTGTTGAGAGTACGGAGAGTTACTGCTCCTAAATTGCCCCTCTGCAGTCTGGGTGCGCTTTTTCCTGACCTCAGCAGGGAAACAGGTAGGGCAGCCCTGTGATCTCCGTCTGCCTGGTGATGGAAAGGACCTCAAACCTCAGAGAAGGGTGCAGAGCCCCAGACTCACCCCAGCGAGGCTGTGGCAGGTGAAGTCACTTCGGGGCTGATGGATAAAGCCACAAACTGTGCTGTGAGTCCCCGTAAAGGTGAGGTCTGTCACACTTCCAAGAGCTGCGGGCTCAGGGCCAAGCTCTAATGGCTTCATTGTTGTCGGGTTACAATGGGCTGTGATAAAATCTCCAGCTCTACAGAGCATTTCCTGGCAAGGATTCAGAGCAGCCAACACACCTCCATTCCCCAGCTGTAGCAGAGCACCCCGTGGCCATCCCCTGTCTCAGCATCCAGGGCACAGCCACCAAATTCCTGTGGCATTTCCAGGTTGGCAGCAGCCACATGGCACCAAGGATGGCAAAATCTGTTCGTTAATAACTCGTTCTGAGCCTCTGAGTGAAGGATGATGTGCTGTGTTTGGTAAGTAAAGTGTATGAGGTCTCACAGCTACACTGGTTTATTAATTTGCCTCGTTAATCTAATTTCCTACACTCTTTCGGGAAAGATTAAATGAATCATATATAGACATGAAAAATCAGCACAAGGGGAAGAAGCACGGAGGTCTGGCAGGGTAGAAAAGTAAAAGTCAAAATTCATTGGAAAATATTGGGTAAGTGTTTGTGGTGACTAGAAGTTAAATAACAAATATTTGTTACGAGGAGGAAAATTCCCCTCTCGTCTGTAGATAGGTGGGAAACCCCACGGAGACCCCACACAGGACTGAAAATGAGCAGAATTTAAAGAGCTGTGTGAAGCTGGGAACCACAGATTGCTGAGGCGGGTCACATTTGTGCCTCTGTCCTTTTGTTTTCTTAAGTACAGATATGGCTTTGCAAGGGAAAAAAGAAAATGACAACACGTGAAAAGCAAAATGCTCAAACAAACCTTGTGGTAGGTCACCACAACCCCTGGTAAGTCAGATGTGAGATAAACTTCCCTTGTTTACCCCATAAGTTATGTGTGTGGCCAAGGCCACATGATACTGTGATATTTTCTAGAAGCCAAACTGGGGGGGGAGATTGTGCTTTCAGATTTTCAGTAATAAAATTTTTCCAAAGTCGCATGTTTTAGCAGAAATTCTCTGAAATAATAAAGCTGTTCTCTGATGAAGAGCTTAAAGACAGGTTCCAGGTCCAACTTACCTGGTTTAAAGATGATTGAGACACTTGACAGAGAGAGCTGGGTTTCAGAGTTTAACCCTTAGCCTCACAGAGGCATTGGGAAGACCCGGAGCAGGGCAGGGTTTTAGGGATTCTCCCAACCAGGGGTTAACCTTTGCTTTGTGTAAACAGGAATTTCCGAAAACCTCACGCAGAACATAAAAGAATAAATTTATAGGCTGAGCCTCCCTGTTTTCTTCCACAAAGCAGGCTCTCGTTTAGCAGTTGTTATGTTTAGCTGTTTTGCATGACTGAATTTCCATTCCCTAATGGCACATGATGTCCCAGCTTGGAACTGCCACCAGTCTGAGACTTTAAAAGGACTGCTCTCTCCCAGACTCCAGAGATTTCAAATTGTAGCTTGTCAGATAACTCCCACCCCTGGTCCCAATGGCACATCAGTAGTTTTTCTCCCTTTGCTCCTTTTAACCCTTTGAACAACCCTCTGAAAAGCACCAGGTCCTGGACTGTCCCCACAGAAGACAATTAACCCAAAACAAGGGTCAAGACCTGGTCCCACCTTCAGGATTCAATAGTCCTTTCATCATTATGACACTTTCAGAGTTGTTAACTGTTTATTTCACCTCATTTTCAGAAAGTTTCCAGCCCAGCTGAGTATCTGCCTCATCTAAATGGAGCACCACTGTCATTTCTCACTCAGATGTCTCAGAGGTCATGGACCATCTCAGCTTCTGCTGCAGAATATCTAATAGCTGAAAATAATTGAAGGGGACCTTTCTGAGACAGGTCCTTCATCATCTGGAAGCGTGTGGATGGGATGGAGCATTCCTCAGACCCCATATTCCAAAGCAGATTGTGGAGGATCAAATGGCTCAGGTGACCAACACAGTCCTGCACGAACAGGGTGGGGAGATGGGGGCAATAAACTCTCCACAAACCAGGAGAGGCTGGAGCTCCACATTCCTCCAGCTGGCAGCTGGAACGATGCCTCTATCAGCACAGGTCCTGTGGCTCCCAGAGCAGTGTCCAGCCCTGCCACTGCTCCATGTGGTGTCTGTGCCACTGCCACCATGTCCCCAAAGCCTTCCAGCCACCCTGGCACCCGTCTGCTTCGCTCTCCCTTAGCATTTTCTCCCCCTAGGAATAAATCACATTTCTTTCCTGGAACATTTTTAAGGCTTTTGCTTTGCAGAGATCAAGGTTTTCCCTGCATGAAGCCAGAAGCCTCTTAAGGGTTTGGCTGTGCCAGGCAGGAATGTGTTTATTCCAAGGTGGAACCGATGGGATCCACCATCCCCTGCCTCCTGCTCGGTGTTTCTCTGCAACTGCACCAAGCTGCAGTTGAAACATGGGGTCTGCTCTGCTCTCCCACCCTCCTGTGAGGGATTTGAGTGTTTTCCTCTGGTTCCTTGCTGAAGCAGCAGTGGGCTGGGTTTCTGGTCTGCCCAGTGAGGGGCAGGCGTGGTGCAAGGACTGTTCAGGCTGCCTGTGGAATTTGGGGCCAGAGAGGATCGATGAAGGGTCTCAGGGAGATGCCTGGGAACTGACACTGCCGAGATCCCCAAAAAGGAGGTGAGCACCAGATGCCAAATTCTAATCCGTGTCCCGTGGCAGCACGTCGGTGATGACTTTTAGGGTAATTTGTTTTTCTCTCTGCTCTTACCCACATAAAGTGATAAATGGTCCGTAAACAGAGATCCCAAACCTGGAGAATTTTAACAGCTTCAGCAGAAGATTCAGCCCTAAGTTTGCCTCCCCCAAACACACAGCAGTGATCAGAAGGGTCATGTCACTGCACATCCATCGTGCTCGTGCATCCCTCTGCATCCACGCCTCCCTCTCCCTTCCCTGCCCTCCCGCTGCAATAGTCAGACCTTTTCCAAAGACATTTACTAGCTCTTTCCCTGTTCAAAATCCTAAAATAATTGGCAGGAGCTATTTAAAGCCCTTCACAGCCCGGCGCACCGCGGGTACAAACAAAACCCTTCTGGGTGAGCCCAGCCCGGCTGTTGATAAACAGGACACAAAAAGCTCAGTCACATTGCCCCGGGGAGCTCAGGGACTCCTGATGCTCATCAAGAACATGCCCGGAGCTTTGCGTGGCCAAGCCCGTGGATCGTGAACCTGCACTTTAATGATCTGCCCTGGTCAGAGCCAGAGCAGGTTTGGGTAATGCTGGGTCACCCCGGCGACCTTTCCAGCTTAATTGGTGAGAATGGTCCGCACGCAGCCAGGCAGCAGCACGAGGGGGATGTGCATCCCATTACAGGGAAACACGGCAATGCTGCTCCGTGCAGCTGCTCAGCTGCACCAGGCTTCGGATCTGGAGAGGGAACAGGAAAACACAGGTCCGAGAGAGCCACGGAGGAATCCAGCTCAGACATCCAGTGGTTTATTTTGGAGTCTGACAGTGAAACAGGCTGCAAAAACTTTTTCAGAGTGGAAGGGGAACTGGAAATGCAGGGAGTTTCTTGCCACAAGTACCCCGCAGTGCACAAATGTCAGCAGACGGTCTTCCAAGTGGCTGTAAGGTCACTCCTATAAATAAATCATCCCGGCCCTGAGGAGCCCCACGGAGCTTCCCGGGAAATATTCATCCCGGCAAATTGGATCTGAAAGAGGAGACGGGTAATGACTGCTCCTTTCAGTGCTGCAGGAGCGGAGAGTTTAAACAGGACCAACAATAGCTCCTGCAGTTTTTCACCTCTCTGATGAATAATGCAGCACATCCCATGAGGGGATGGGCAACGTGTTCCAACAAACTGACACCGGACACCAGCGGGGCCAGGGCTGCCTGTGCATCCACGGGATGAAAGCAGGGATGGATCCACTCCAGGGGAGTTGTGTTTGCACACTCAGGTGTGCTGGGGCGGGTGAGCTCTGGCTCTTGAACCAGGTATCAGCCAGTGCACACCTGCAGCTTGCCCCGGATCCTTACCTGGATCCTTACACAGTGATGAGAAAGGAGAAAGGGCACTAAATTACTGCCACCCAGCCCCGGGGCACACCCTGCAGACGGGCTGTCTGTCTGTGCGGCTGAAGGACCAGCGAAGAGGCAGCTGCTTCTTTTTATCACGTCTGGGAATCTATCTGCAAGCCAAAATCGGGTACCCACGCAGGGGGTGATGTCCAAACCACAGAAACACACGTGACAAGTTACACGGGACACATCCCCCAGGGCTGCGTGGGCTGGGGCTGGCTGCATGGCACGCTGTGCCACTGCTGGGAGTAAAAACCATCCCTGCAAAGGCAAATATAACATGCAGGCAATCATCTGATTACATGTTTTAATATTTATGCAGCGCAGAGCTTACTATAAACTCCTCTGCAAGCAGAACTTGGTGTGCTGAGGAGGGAAGGCAGCAGGGCTGGTGCAGGCGCTGTGAGCCAGGCAGGGTTTGCATGTCTTGTAATCGACTTCTGTGGCCATTACTCTGAAACTACCCGCTGTTCTTCCAGGAAATAATTGGATTTCAAAAGAATAAACCATAACTATTTTTTTAAGTACTATTACGCCATCCTTATCCTAAAGCTTCTGCTGACCTCCGACAGCACAGATCTGATCCATGTAACACCCTTTAACCTCAACCCACTTTAAAATATTAATCCTCATGCATGGCACAGCGTTATTATCCCCTTCCTGGGGCTGCGCAACACTCGGCAGGGAGATGGGATGAGCTGCTGGTGCTACAGCAAGCAAGGGGAATGCAGGATGGGAGAAAGGGCAGAGCAAGGGGCTGGGGCAGTACTGAGCTCACTGCTCAGCTTCCAGGGCAAATCCAGAGGGATGGCACCACCCCAGTGCATGGGAAGCTCAGCAAACCCGTTGCAAGACAGAAATAATACCCACCCTGTCTGGGGGAAAACAGTATGTGTGTTAAAATATTCCCATGGTAAAATTATCTGTGCCACTTTTTGAGTTAGCATTAAAAAATAGCTACATTGGAATGCAAAACAACCTCTGATTTTAATTGTTTTGCTTTGGAAAATAGAAGGGATGGGGAAGGTTTCCAAGTGAGAGAGAACTGCACTAAGAGAGAGAACATGTGCTTCATGATTTTTCATAAAGGATGAAAACTGTTGATTAACCTGAAAATATGGCAGGAAAGGTTCCCTGTGGACTGAAAAGGATTTTCTCCCAAAGCGGTTTAAACAGAGAATTTATGATCAATACCAGTTTAGATT
Organism: Orthonyx spaldingii; assembly: GCA_013397795.1. Taxonomy (NCBI): domain Eukaryota; kingdom Metazoa; phylum Chordata; class Aves; order Passeriformes; family Orthonychidae; genus Orthonyx; species Orthonyx spaldingii. Next base: position 792,256 of record VZTJ01005380.1, on the reverse strand, counting down.
CTATAATGAGCTCAGCTGAAAATGGGTGGCAGACACATTCCCATCCTACGGGAGCGTTAGATGGATGAACCAACCTCCTCCCCACCTTCCCACGGCTCACCAAGCACTGCAACCCAGAGATGTTGCCAGTAGCAACAATGAGCCTTCCACCTGTTTGAAGCTCTCTCTCCCTTTTGCTGGAGCTGCTTCCCGGGCCCTGCTCCTGCTGCCCCTGGTGTCACCAAAGGCTCTGGGCCTCACTCTCTGTCCTGGCTTTTTCACCAGGTCTGTGGCTGGAGCTCCCCGGAACCCACAAGGCTGGCATGGAGCAGGACAAGGTGTCAGGGCACTGCATTCCATGGAATCACAGAAGGTTTGAGTTGGAAGGGATCTTCAAGACCATCTCATCCCACCCCCCTGCCATGGGCAGGGACACCTCCCACTGTCCCAGGCTGCTCCAAGCCCCAATGTCCAACCTGGCCTTGGACACTGCCAGGGATCCAGGGGCAGCCACAGCTTCTCTGGGCACCCTGTGCCAGGGCCTGCCCACCCTCACAGGGAACAATTCCTTCCCAATATCCCATCTCACCCTTAGTCTGAAGTCGTTCCCTGTGTCCTGTCCCTCCAGGCTCTTGTCCAAAGTCCCTCTCCAGCTCTCCTGGAGCCCTTTCAGGTACTGAAAGGGGCTCCAAGGTCTCCCCAGAGCCTTTTGTTCTCCAGGTGAACACCCCCATTGTGCTCAGCATGTCTCAGTAGCAGAGGCACTGTGCTGTTTGGCATCCCAGTAAAGCCGAGTCCCCGATGTCAGGATAGAGGGAACCCACAGGATCATCAGCTCCACCTGTCCTGGGATGGTGTGGGATCACTCCACTGGAAATCAGGAGCTCCAAGAAGAGACTGAGTGAAGCTGCCCAAGGACTCAGTAGCTCATCCATCCTTCTAGTCATGAAATCACAAAGTGCCAGGTCACACTCTGAGAACAAACGTCCATTTATCTTTCATCAGGCACAAGCCAAGTGACGTGGGGACCTTACCTTGTCCCTGCAGCCGACCTTCAGTCCTCGTGTCTTCAAACACATCCCATTCCCTTGGCTTCAAATACTTGTCACTGTCACTGAGTGTTCTCTGAAGATTTTATTAAAACATAGAAAACAACATGAAAACTGCAGCCGGGATTTTTTTAGCAAGTAAAGGACTTTAATAGTTTAAAACATATTTTAAAAACCCCTCATTCTTTTTCACGAGTGGGTTTTCACGAATATGCTTTGCACTGCTGCAGCCTCCCCCCGAGGGCAGGCAGCCAAAGCCTTGCTGCAGACAGCAGTTGTCAAGGCAGTCTCTGATTGAAGTGGGGGTAGGTCACGTAATGCTTTACAGATGGCAACCAGCACATCGCATTTCCCTGGCACAGAAGCTGGCAGATGCTGTGCCAGGCTGGCAGTGCCGGGCTGGCCGCCACGGCCACAGTGCCCACGGTGTGTCACGGTGCCCACAGTGTCCCACAGTGTCCCACGGGCAGCTCTGTGCACCCTCCAAAACCCAGCACCCAGCCAGAACCCACTGCTTCTGCTCCAGGACCTCCCCTGACATCCCAGCTCTCCGTCTCCCCCGTAATTCCATCACTGATGGAACCGTTCCGTGCCTTTCCTCTGCCCCGAGTGCGGCACATGCTGCTGACACCAGCTCTTCCCAAACACTGCTTGGTTTTCCTCAAGGTGTTATTCTTGCCCAAAACATCCTGAAATGTGGATTCTGAAGGGATGATAAATGTGCAGATCTCCTCTTCAAGCACCTGTAAAAAGTTGTGCTTAACTTCAGTACTTTCACGTTCTCTCACCTTCCCCTGCAAAAAAACCCCCTTTTTTTATGTTTTTTTTTTTCTGAATCCATTTTTGAAATGACAACTCTGAAAGACTTGAGTCAGTGCCTTTTGTAACTGCAACTGAAAAAAAAAAAGTAGATTAAATATCTGCAGAGAAGTTTGATGAAGCAAAAAAGAGCCTCAGCACAATAGCAGGTGTCAGTCTGCACGAGTATTTCTGGAAAAGGGAAAAGCACAGGGTGTTCGAGTCAGAGACGTTTTGATTATCATTCCCCCCCACAATGACTGTGCAGTTACAGCTAAGAATTATCCAAAGGTATTAAAAATGATCATTGCCAAAACCAGCAGGAATAAAGAAAATGTAAGGCAGACCAGTGGGAGGGTCCAGCTCTGCTTGCTGCAGGTCCCCATGAAAGGCCTGGGTGGGGAGGCCCTGGTTGTCCAGAAAAGCTGTGGCTGCCCCACCTGATTTTGTAGGACCCTCAAATCAAACCTGAACGTGAAATGAAAAAATAAAATCAAAACAGTTGTACTTATTGACAAAGACATGAACAATGAAACAGAGAAAATTATATTCCAGCCAAGTAGAGAAGCCACAGGCTGTGAACTCGTGGTTACCAGGGACTCGACCCCGACCCAATTCCCTTTCTGAGAAGGGACTCCTCAGCTGTGATTCCCAAGGGCCAAGGATGAAAAAAGTGTGCTGGAGTTTCTAGGACAGCTAGATAAAGGGAATCACTCAGCTTTCCCTGCGATGCTGGGTATTACAAAGGTGGATTTCCGGCTGGATTTTCAGGCTGGAACCTGTGCCAGCTTAAGCTGAAGATCAAAGCAATCCTACAGCTCTGCCTCATCTGCTGTGGTCACTCCAACTGCAAAGGGACTCAGGGCAAGACTGGATCTGGCACTGGGAGCTCCTGGGGTCTGGAAACCACTGTTGGAGGGAGGCAAGCCCGTCGAGAGCCTGGGGGTTAATTCCACACCATCAACAAACATTTGGTTCTGAAGTCACCTTGCCCACAACACTGAAGGCCAAGGCTGTGCTGTAAGCCTGGCAAAATCAGTTGCCTCCCTCGGGAACATCAGCACAGAAGAAATGCCCAGGACAAGTCCCATCCCCTGTGCCCACCGATTGTGCACAAAGATTTGACACAAGCTGGGGAAATGATCCCTCACTGCTCGATATTTTTTTAGTGCTACACCTGCTTTGAATTGCAAGTGCTTTGACAAATGAACTGAGAAGTTCCCCGGCTTCTCCGCTCCGCGGGTGAACAGCTCAGTGGGAACTGCAGGAATTACAGGGTGATTTTTCACAGCAGTGCTCGCTGACTCCCTGCTAAAGCCTCAATGCCTTTCCCTGCTCCTTCATCCTTGCAAACTCCCTGCTCTTCCAGCAGCAAGGCACGGATACATTATACATTTTTGGAGATGGGCTCGACAGGCATCGTTTGAATTTCGTTACAAAAGATTGATTTAAGGACTTTTGTCCAAAATCAACTGCTCAACAAGCAAACATTCCCTGGTAGCCACATGGAGGAGAGCAGCTAAAAACGGGAATAGCAGCACTGGGCTTTATTCATCCATCACAGGGAAAGGCACTGTGGTTGGTCTTGCTGGGTTAAGATCCCTTAAATGTTCCAAAGCCAACAATTCACCTGGATTCGGACAATTCACAACCACATATAAATGGCAGAGTGAGAGCCAACCCCCCTCAGCCACCCCCACCGAGCAGCCAAGGGACTGACCAGGAACAGGTGAGAAACCTGCTGCTAAAGTAACAGCCTTAATCCTGCCAAAATGCATGGATCAGGCATTTATAAGGACAAGTGGCACATCCCTCACCCCACCCTACCAGCACCTCTCCAGTGGGGTGAGGAGTGTGAGGGCTGTGGAGCTCCAGGAGTGGCCATTCCCAGGAGCTCAGTCCCTTGCTCCCTCTGCTCAGACTATCCCCTCGTTCTCTGCTCAGGGATTTATGGCACCTCAAAATCCAAGGCAGGATCTAGGATTACAAGAGCCAGGGGTCTCCCTTGCTGAAGTGAGTAGGAGTGTTCTCCATCCTCTCTAATATCCTGTTGGCACAGAGCAGGCAGGTCCCGGGGTGCAGCTGTGACACTGTGTTGGTGCAGCTCTCTGCAATTCCATCCCGTGTTCCTTGTTAAAACAACTGCCCATGGTTTTCCTGGGCTCCCTGCAGCACCCACTCACCCTCAGGAGCAGGGATATTGCACTCCTCGTGTTCCCTGGGACTGCACGAGGTCCATCACGGGAGAAACCTGCAACCGAGCGCTTCCGACGTCAGAGGAAAAGGAGGGACCTGCACAACAGCAGCTGCTGAAAGAAAGGTTCCATTTCTGTGGGAATCAGAACTCCCACTTTGCATGGCTGATGGACTCATGGGAAGTTCAGCTCTCTGTTCCTCCAAGTGTCCAGGCTGTGTTAAATTTCACACCCCTGCATTAAGGGTTATTATCAGCAGGTGACAGTTACTTGACTGCGCCCAAGGTCAGCAAAGCATTTTCCTTCCTGCACGCCAAAACCTTGGATTGTGGCACTGACAGTGAGCTTTAAGGTCCCGTCCAAGCCAAAACATTCCATATTCTATGGTTCAAACCTCTCTATTTGTTTAAGATAAAAACTTTGCTGGACACCAAGCAGTGCCTTCTGTGCTGCCTCTCAGCTGGGAACTCCGACTGCTCAGGCTGAAATGTTACCGCCACAGCACTTGGGTGATATCATCCTGTTTAAAGGACTTTTCCCCCTAAGTCCTGAGTATGAACATTTTATTTAAGATGACTCCATTTATGGCTAAAATTGGCTATTCCTTATTAATATTACAGACCACCAATGGTCCCTGCTCACAGCTACAGCAGCCTCTCGCTCTTGAAAATGTGTTAAAAATCACAAACTGGCACAAAAAAAAATTTGTTGGAACTATCTCCACGGTGGAGCCTTCTGAAGGGAAAACTTTTAGCAGCACTATTTTTCCTCCTTTGGAAAAAAAAAAACCAACACATTTGCCCAAAGCAAAATGTCGAGCAGGAAAATAAATTTGGTAAAAGTTTAAAAAAAATATTGCTTATAAGGGAAGAATTTCAAAACACGTGTGTGTTTATTCTGTTACTGACTTGTTTCTTGTGGATTTTTAGGTTTCCCTTCCTAACACCTTCTCCAATAGAGCCAGAGGAAACAAACACATGGCACACAAATCCACACGAGGGGAATAAGCAACTCTTCTCTGTGGTACCAGGTGAGTACTGAGAGCCCTGGTGCCGGCAGAGCCTGGAGCAGGGCACAACAGGATCTCGGGAGAGCTGGAAATAATTAATGCAAACCCCTGCAGTGACCCGGAGCGCTGCAGAGCAGCAGCTGCCCCGCCCTCGGTGGCCTTGAGCTCCTTCTGCCGAGCTCAGCAGGCACCTCTCCCTAATCAGCCTGGAAAAGGCAATAAGGTGGTTTGTTTTCTCTGGATGATGCCTAAGGAAAAGACAAAGATGTGCAAGTTACCATCTTGTTTAAAGGTCAGAAAGGGGAAAAAACGACTTTCCTGGGTGGAAGAACCTCGTAGATTTCCACTGGCACACAGCCTGCTGCTGGATTTCCTCCTGACCCACCCACACCGCGAGCTGATGCGATTGTGGTGATCCTTCTTTCCCGAAGGCAGCTCTTACTGGATCCGGCTGACCTGCTTTGACATCCATCTTCATCTGCAGCACTTGCCCGGGGAAGCTGAACCTGAAATTCTCTCGAAATAAGGAGAACAATCTCCCAGGCTGGAGCTCCTGAACCTCTGCTCTCCCTGCCTTTGAAGCCTCTCTGCTTCCACCAGAGGGAATAACAGCGGCCGTTCCCAGAGGGGAATCCAGGTATTTCTGTTCACAGCAAAGGAATCTCCTTTTTTCTTCTTTTAGGAACTTCAGCCAAGATGCTGCTACACAAAATAAGGTTATTTATAGGTAAGAGTGAAGAGCAAGAAAACCCAGGAGTCATTAATTTGAACATTCCTGCACTTGGTTCCATGAGGTGGGACAGGTGTAGCAGTGAGAGCTCTGCAGGAGCCCCCTGAGGGGGACAAATGGGAATCTGAGCCACAGGATGTTCCTGTCACTGTCCTGACCACAGGCTGGGACAGCTCAGAGAATCCCAGGATGGTTTAGGTTGGAAGGAACATTAAAGATCATCTCATCCCACCCCTGCCATGGCAGGGACACCTCCCACTATCCCAGGCTGCTCCAAGCCCCAATGTCCAACCTGGCCTTGGGCACTGCCAGGGATCCAGGGGCAGCCACAGCTTCTCTGGGCACTCTGTGCCAGGGCCTCCCCACCCTCCCAGAGAACAATTCCTTCCCAAAATCCCATCTAAATCTCCCCTCCTTCAGCTTAAAGCCATTCCCTGTGTCCTGTCCCTCCAAGCCCCTGCCCAAAGCTCCTCTCCAGCTCTCTTGGAGCCCCTTCAGGTGCTGGAAGGTGTCCAAGTCCTTACCAATTCACTAATAAAACTCTACTGTTTTCTTCCCACATTCATAAGCTACAGAAGAGAGCACTATAAAGGTAAATGCAAATACCCCCACAAATCTAACATGAGACAGAAACGTGTGTGTGAAACCACAGTAATTGGAAAGAAAAGAGAAAGCCAGGGGAAGATTCTCCTCAAAGGAAGCCACAGACCAACATCCTTCAAGCTGGTCCACAGACTGCTCAGAGGCAGAACCATGGAAGAACCAAGCAAAACAAGTCTGTTACAAAAAAAACCTTAAAATAAACCTCGCCGCACCAAAAAAAGCAAAGTTTCAGACTGAGTCTAGTTACATTGAGTGTACTCAGAAGCATCTTCCCACTTAACAGGAGTTTTATCAGTTTGCTTATCTTATCTTGATGCTACACCAACAGCTTCTCTTTACATTTTAACTCAGGACAAGCCAGAGGCAGTAAAATGTCCCCAGAGATGTGAGACGTGAACTCCAAACCTGCACAGTCATAAATACGCCAAAATTAACAATGCTCACACGTCTTTCTGCCAACATGTTCCATTCCACGAGAAAAGGGAGGACTTGGAGATGCCCAGAGCGTCAATCCAAGCTAATTTCAGAAATATTTGATGATGCTTCCTCTTGTAAGCATATGTGATAGTTCTAATTCATTGAGGCTTCCCATATGGTGCATTCCTGTTGTTCTTGCTATCAACAATCAGAGAGGGAATCAGAGTAAATTTGGAGATAAAGGAAATAGCAATTCCAGGCTTCTCATGATCAAAAATATTTCACTGTACCAGGAAAACTCCAGGATTTGGAACTGAAGGGCACAGAAGCCAATTTTCAGCAGCTTTTCCTCAATGCTGCCTTCCTGTTAGAGAGGAAACAGGCATAGGCCCTGCTCCTGGGAATCACCAACAGGCACTGGCCAGGAGTCAGACTGGAATCCTGGTGTTTCACAGGTGTGAAACTCCACAAGTTAGGATTAAAGCTGCTCCCTGTTGCCTTCTGACAGACCACAACCCCACATTGTTGTTTTTAACAGGACTGCCATGAAAACTGCAAGTCTAATCAGGGGTATTTTTGCCAGAATATCACCTGAATTAAAAAAAAAAAAAACAAAATAAATTTTTTTTTATTAATTTGTTCCTATGAATCAGCAGTTAAATAAAAATACCTGCAGGTAGGCACTGGCTGGAGGTCACGATGACACCTGTTCCACCTACATGGTGCATGAAAAATCAAGCAGAACTTTAATATTTTTTGTTAAATAACCCCAGAATGCAAGGATCTTGTATAAACATAAGCACATGTGTCAGGCATGGAACACCCATGGAATACTCCCTCTGCCACATCCCCTCAGTCCCACAAACAGACCAGCCTGAACAAACCACCACTTCTGAGCTGCCCTTCTGCTTCCCAGTGAGCTCTTCCACCAACATGGAGCCTGAAAAGCATTAAAATCTATGTTAGGATTAAATAAGATTTTATTGTCACATTTAACTGCTTCGTCAGAGATGTACATTTTGCAGGTTTCTGTGCAGAACAAAAAATAAAGACGGCGGTGGCTGCCAACCTGTCAGTTCTGATTCCACCATGGACACGTTCACACCTGAGCCACAGGTGCTCACAGGTGGTGACTCCACAGCAAGGTCTCTGTTCCAGGGATTGCAACACTCCAAGACAAAAATCCATCAAGTTAAGGCTAATGAGAACAATGTAAAATAGTCAAAACCAGAGCACTGGATGTTTAAAGGTGGAACCACTCCACACAAGAGTGGCAATTTTAACATCTCATTTTCTTCCCAAAGTTATTCTGCTTAATTTAGTACAGGTAAGGAGAGGGTAATGAACAGACTTTTGCCTATGGATATGATCCAAAAGACTAAAATTTCAGTGTGTAAATTTGAGATATTTAAAATTTTTATGCAACTGCTTTGCTGTTCTGGGTGTAAACCAAAGAAGGGGCTCCTGACACCTCAAAGTGATAAATGCTGCAGATAACCTCATCTTAGAATGTGTATTTTCTCATTTACACATCAGGGATAAAGTCCAATAATACAAACTTCTTAGTGGCACAATTTCACATATTTTGGGCAACGTTAGCATACAAGCAGTATTTAAATAAAAGTAAGTGCATCCAAACATGAAATTCTCTAAATATACCACACTTCATTTATCCCAAACGGCAGTTTTCTGACAAGAGCTGCAATTCAAATTAAAATAATCATTTACATGTTTCACCCAGAGGAAGAGAGGTAATAAACCCAGGGGACTCTCCAAACAATCTTCTCCTACCCTATCCCCCTATTTATTACACAAAATAACTCATCTAGAAGCGTAAATCCAATACTCAGATGCAAATAAAATGCAAAAAGCAGTCTCTGATGTTTGTAATTTGCAGACTCCAAAGTCCAATCATGATGGAATTTACTACTTCTGTCGGTCATTTACTCCTGTATGTGCACTTCATATTTATGCTAAAGGAACACATGAGACAATAAATGAGGCTAGTGTGGCGTAAAGTCATTGTAAACCCAGTGAGACCAGAATAATTCCATTTATGACATTCATCTGGATGTTTTACCAGGCATCCCACCCCCCCCAACACCCTTTACAGAAAAAAAGGCAACCATCAGTTGAAGTGAGACACATTCTGCTAGTAAAAAAGGTCAAACCAAACCCCTCCTCTGATCAGGGCATGCCCACAGAAGGAGGTTGACCACATCTTTTCCAATCAGGCTTCTCAGAATTATCAAAATTTCTTTGCTTGCAAAGGCCAATTTGGCTTACCATAGAAAGCTATTCTGAAGGCGGCTGATATATTTATTCCCTTTCAAAAATTAAAATTCAAGGCATGATAGTGCAAGAGGTAAGTTTTGATTTGAGAACATTATCTGTAGACTAACTGTGCTTAGTTACTACGTCCCAATTTATTGTCTTAAAGAAAATATGGCAACAAAAGCTACAAGATCTCTATAAATTTCATTTTGCCTAAATTTACCAGTACATCCATGAACCTCATCAGTATTAGTACAACTTGATTATCCTAATGATTCCATTATAAAACTTGCAAAATGTATCACAAGGTGAATAAACCCTCTAGTGCAAGTCTTCTACATTTTGTGTGCACAGTAATCCTGTGTAGTTCATTTCCTGTGGGTTAAATCCCCAAAATCTCTCGGTAACGATTATGAAAAAACAGTGTCACGTGGATTTTTTTTTTTGTTGTTGTTGTTGTTCTCCCCCCTATCAAATCTGAGAAGTTTGAGTGTTCCTGGAATCACCATCGGGATGTGCTGAAGGTCGTGACTCCCTTGTCTGTGAGTATTCACTGTCAGAGGACTCTGTGGGTTCAAGCAAATTCTCGTAATCACTGTCTTCTGACTCGTCAACATTGTCACCGAGAGCTCTTTGGGAGGATGGCAGGGATGCTCCATTCCCAGAATATTTCAATCCTGCAGTTGTGGAAACGTAACTGGAAGAACCGACTGCCTGAGGGCGAGGCATGAAGACGCTGCTGCTGCTCTCCAGGAGCCCGGGGCTCACGGAACTGTCTGGAGGGGTCGCGTTGAAATCTGAGTACGGCGGGGGAGGGTCGGAGACGTCGGAGTCTTCCAGCGTGCAGCCTTCCACAGCAAAGCCAGTGTAGGACATTCGTGGGACAAACATGGGCTCCAGGTTATCTGCTGGCACCTGCCTGCTTAAAATTGCCTGCTGCATTCCTGCAAAGCAAAGAACAGGGGGTACTTAGTGCTCTCTTGGCAGTGTGCTCCACATACCCGAGCTGTGACCACCTCGCCCGCCCGGCCCTGTCCTCTCTTCTTTCTTTCTGCTTCTTACCAAATGTTCATCCCTGCCATTGCTTTCCAACCCCAGCAATGGATCCTGTCCTCTCACTCTGCTCCACTCATCTTTCATGCTTCTGATTTTAGGCTTACAGAGTCATCAATGCTCTATCCCTGACCATCACATCGAGTCTTGCTTAACACTGCATGCTACTCTTTGAGCGTGACAAACCTCCCTAATTTTAGCAGTGCAGCCATGAAGCTCATCAGGATCAGCACAGCTCAATTATCCCAGTGATCCCATTTCAAACCCAAAATGAGTCAAAAAGCAAATAAACTATCCAAGTGCAAGCGTGCTACACTTTCATGTGCACAGTCATCCTGTACAGATCATTTCCTCCAGTTTAAGCTCCCAAAAAACACAGCTACAGGATGTTTCCACAGCTTGTTGCTGTTTCCACCTGATCTTTTCTCTGTATTTTTCAGTTCCTTCTCACATCAAAATGCACTTGTGTTAGGGCTCAACCTGCCTGCTCCTCTCTACCTCTGTCTTATTCAGTAAAACTCAACCCACTCTTCATCCATGATAACTGATACTTGATATTATATCTTAAAAATATCAAAAATAATTTGTACTTTTTCTTCCAATGCCCCTTGTGCTAGGGGACAATCTCATAACGCCTGCAAAGAAGCCACCATGTCTTCTTCCCTCATATTAGTATTTTATAAACTGCACTCGCATTAAAAACCTAAATGATGGAATTATAGCTGGGAGTGTAGCAGGGTATCAGAACAGGCATGTGAAAGTCATTTTAAATGAGCTGATTTGGGAAATAATTTGAGGAAGACGTGCACAGGAATAATGAATTGCAAAAGCTGCAAAATGAGGAACGCTCGCATCCTTCTGCAGAAAAGAAACTTGATTTATGTAAACATTAAATATCAATATGCATGAGGTGAGCTCAGCTGTGGAGACACAGGTATGTATTATTTCACTGTAATGGTTAAAAATGCAACCAGAATATATGTAACTTTGAGCACCACAGTTTCAAAATAGGGAAAACTAAAGAAACTCTACGAAAAAAAAAGGCTCATCAGAGATCTAAAACATAGGAAAGGCTGGAATAACTGGGATCTGTAGGGAAGACTGGGGAAACCATTTCACATTTTCAATGTGCCTAAGAGGCTGCTGCAGCAAGGCAAGTTAGGGTACAGCAGACAGAGGAAAAACCTCCTGGCAGGAAGTTCTGTTAAGCACTGGGAGAGACTGATGTTTCTCACTGGATCCTACGGGGTCATTAACCAGCAAACCTGCCAGCACTGACACTGGAATGTGTAAGGTGATGGACACAAGGGGATCAGCTCTATCCACTGTAACACTGCATTTCTGGAGAAACCACAAATGGAGGGTGAAGAGTTCCTTTAACCAAGCCAATGGGATGTCTCTTGGGAATAAAAAGAGCAGATTCCCTCAAGTGGCTACATAACAGAACTCCATTTCTGGGCCACAACAGGAGATCTGCAGTGGGAGATTTCCTGGCATCTGGGAAGTGCACAGCTCTCACCAAAGCCTGGAACATCCTGCTACATGCACAGAACTATTTCAGTGATTTGGCAACTCAAGTTTCAACTGCCTTTTATGCTGGAGTGTTTAAGCCATAACCTGTTCACCCAAAGTTTGTGAGAACACCAAGCTCTCACACAACACTCCCGCAGGAATTGGAATCAAACGCTCCCTTTTCCTCACTAAAAACGAGGAAATTCTCCCAGCATTGAGCAAGTGAGGGAACAGAAGGCCAGATTCAGTAATTAACTACTCACATCTAAAAATACTGCAGAGCTCCAAGCTGCATGTTTTCTTGTTTCAGCCCTCTCACATGATTATCTGCTCTGGCATGAATTCTCAGTCCAGCATTTGCATCTCCCTAGTAGTACCCAGTGGTGAACACTGACTGCTCTTCCTCCTTCTCCTCCTCCCCCAACTTTTCCCATTTGTGCTGGGATTAGCTCCAGTCACACTAAATACCCACCTCTGCTTCCCCATAGTAGCAGTTCCCTGCCTACTTCATCTCCAGCCAAGCAGGAAACAGCAGTGACTCATTTACTTCCACCTTTTTAATGGTCCTGGGCTAATCCTGGCTCTGTTACCTTATTTTTGAGGTTCAGAGAAAGAAGACCTTGGGCTGACAGATCAAACTGTGCCCTAAAAAGCTCATGTGATAACAGTACCTTGCTGCCTGGAGAAAATTCAAATACCAGTCATAGCAGCAGCAGGCCCATTGTAGAGTTCAGGGTGTTCACTCACCCAAACCATTTTTTTGTCAGACACTGCTTTGGGTAACAGGATACAGAAATGATAAAAAACACCTTGTAGCTAAAATGACAAAATCCCATTACTTGCTTGTTATTTCAAAATGTGGGTACAAAGAGGCAGTGTTTGCTGAAGTATGTAATTTGCTTATGAATTATTTAGGTTTTAATCTTACTTCCCATTTGCCTGTTGTCTGCCCCTACTCTCTTCCTTCAGTCTTCCCTTGCACTCACAAATTCAATCAGATCAGCAGTGCCTTTCTGGAAAGAACCAAGTGCTTCACAAAACTTATCTACTGCTAACCAAAGTCTCCTGAGGCCACACTCAATTTTTAGGAAGGAAGGAAGGACAGTGTGGCAACCAGCCAAACCTGCTCACACAGCAAGTGTCACTGACTCAGGAAACTATGGAGCAGCAAAATAAGATGAACAACAGCTACAAAGATTTACTTCAACATTGAAAAGTGGATTTCAATGCCAAACATCCTTACCACTAAGTCAGCAAATGGGAGTGGGAATAAAGACTGTATAAAACCATGGAGAGCTCCTGGCCTGTGAGCACAGTACCCTGCTTCCTTCCTTCAAAAGGAATCTCTCCAGTGTTTAGCTTTTTTTCCCCACTTTTCTTTTCCTACAGCTGATCTTTTCCTATGTTATTTCCAGAACTGATTTGCTCGTTCTTTCTTTACAGCGTTGCTTCTTCTGTATTTTAAGCTTGCTAAGACTGGATGGCTCCAGCAGAAATACCTGCAACACACACTTTCACAGCTCAGGTGTCACTCAAAATAAATTCATTCTATTGCCCTTTCCAATGGGATGTTTTTTACCATGAGTTATCAGCAATACAACAATTATTTTAACTCCACAACACCTTTTTTTCCTCATAGCATCTGCCTCTTGAAAAAAAGAAAAGGTAATTAAAAGGCAACTTACTTATTTCTTGTTCTTTTTCATTCTTCTTTTGTGCGATTTGCCTTTTTAACTTGTTTACATCAGCTTGGAAAGATTCGACAACACGTTCACTTTTTTCTACATCTATACATACTGCCTGGGAGAAAAACATGAGATATGCTAAGATTGGGCAAAAATATAGGAAATAGTTTCAGGAAAAGCATTTCCAAATAATTCATCATGACAGAAGATTTGTAATAAGATCCAAAGCTGGTTAGTGCCCCATCCCTGGAAGCGTTCAGGATGGATGAGGCTTGGAGCAACCTGGCACAGTGGAAGGTGTCCCTGCCCATGGCAGGGGGTGGAATGGGATGAGCTTTAAGGTCCCTTCCCACCCAAACCATGGGTGATTCTATAAAATTAAGCATTGGTCATGATCACTTCCAGGGATGGTGACTCCACCTCTGTCCTGGACAGCCTGTTCCAAGACCTGACAGACCTCTCAGTGCAAATTTGTTCCTAATTTCCAATTTAAACCTTCCCTGGTGCAACTTGAGGTGGTTTCCTCTCCTCCTGTGGCTTGTTAGCTGGGAGAGGAGAGCAACAATGTCTCCCCTCAGCCTCCTTTTCTCCAGGCTAAAGAACCCCACTTCCATTTTTCCAGACAATAATTCAAACAACAGCAGGAGCACGAAGGACAGCCGTACTCTTGGCAAGAAGAGCATCACAGAATAATGTCATTAGCTAATGGATACATCTCTGAAGAGAAATCTTCCTGTCCCCTGAAACTGCCACGGAAGTGTCTGCCTCACCCACCTTCCAAAGGAGGTTTGGAAGTGGTAACTTCCCAGGGAGAAAGAGCAGCTCCCCCCTGTTCAGGCAGGTGCAGGGATGGTTGGAGAGATCCCTCCTTGCTTCCTGCTCCAGGAGCCAACCAGCAGCGCTGAGCTGGAGCAGAGACACGAATCCCCCCGGGGCAGATATGAAGGGAAAGCCTGGAATGAGCTGTGACTGCAGCACAATTAGCAGATGTGTGAGCTCCCGGGGCAGCACAGCTCCACCGCTCTTCACACAGGACAAGCTGTGAACTGACAACTCACAACGAGCAGAGCTGACACTCCAGGCATTCTCAGATGCTTTGGCACATTTGGAGCAGGATTCACTCATGCTCCACACAAAATGTTCACAAGTTTTAACTGACAGATGGTGCTCTGCTCATGCTCCATACCCAGAGCCAGGAGTCATTTTTAAACCTCTGCAAATCCCTACAGCCTTCAGCAGGGCTTCTCTTCACTGCAAGCCCTTAAAAATGACTAACACCTCCCAGAAATCACTAAGTATTAAATCATTTACTTGCCAAAGAGAAAAAAATGGTGATATTCGTACCACCCATTTCCACAGCAGCCACTGCAAATGCTCACATTAAAAAGAAACTGAAACATTTAAAGTCAGACTTATTTTCCTACAGTTCATGATAATTGTTTATGAGCTCTAAAAATCTCCATCTCCTCCACTCCTGCTTTAAGCAAAGGATGAATAAAAGATATCATAGATACAGACCAATATGGAGTAAAAATGTTACCTGTACTTTTTCCTGAAGTGCATTATAAACCTGATATATAGCCCTGATGTCCTTCATCACTCCATCTTTGTCAAAAAAATCAGTACTAAAAACGAAAGCAAAGCAGAAAGTATGGGTTAGAAAAGACAATACAGGTTTCTAGCTCGTGCTGTCTTTGAATTGCTGTTAAGCAGTCTATCACTGTATTTTTAAAATGTATTTTATTGTTAAATATTCTATTTTAGCAATAGTACATTGCTAAAAATGTACCATACTGTCATAAACCAAAATCTGGACAGCAGCATATTCAATACCAAAATTCCTTCTGGAACAATAAAGTCTCATTTGAATGAGATTAAACTTGTGCCAAAATCTTTAAGCTTGTATAATTTCATTGTTAACAGCTAGAAAAGCTACTTTGAATTTATGGCATTTAATTGAAAATACTTAAGAAAAACAACAAGAATTCAACGGTTCTCAGGCAGAGCTCAAGATTTAAACCAAGCCTGCACACAGAATTCCTTGGGGAGGTGGGTGGTGGGTGGAAATCAAGCCAGAAGCTTCCAGCCAGAAGGGCCCCAGCATGGACTGGCCCCACCAGCTCTGCTTTTCTGAAGAGTGCACAGAGTTCCCTTGGTTCTTCCACAAGCTCCAGTTCTAAGCAGGGAAAAAGCACACTGGGAACGGATCACTCTCCTCCAGAACTTGTTTTCTGCTGCTCAACATGCACATTTGTAATATTCTCTGGGAGGCATGGAGTGTAGAGCTTGGTGACTACTTTATTTAAAAAGGAAAAGTCCTTACCCGTGTTCCTTAATAACTTTGGCATAATTCTGAGAAGTATTTGGCACTGAAGAAACTTTGTATTCCTGTTGACTAGTGTTGCCTAGATTAGGAATAGTAAGTGACACCCTTTGATTATACCTGTAGAGAAAGTTTAGAAAGATTTCTTAACCCATTTGAAAAAGATTCTTTACAAGAGCCTTGCTATGATGCCATCCCTCTGATGATCACAACTCATCTAAGTTTAAAGCTTCTGCAATAGGTTTGTTATAAAAGTTGCTGAATATTACAAGTTGTGTTCAAAATAAATGCAGGACCAAAAACTCCCTTAGTATAGGGCCATCTCCACACCTCTTAGAACCTTTGAAATGTGCACTCAAACTACCAGAGATACATTCAGATCCACTACAGGAAACATGGCAGTGATGTCTCTTTTAAGAGTTTTTTTTTGTCTGATGATTTAGAGACTGAAAAGAATTTCTGATCACCCTAATTTTAATTTATAAATTATTTGCACCAAAACAAAAGCTCTCATCACTAACAAGCACCCCAAGACATCACTGCATAAACACAAAGCCTTAAGTGCAATTGTACAAACTCCTAAACAGTTTAAAGAACAGCAGTAAGAAGCAGAACAGAGAATGAGGAGTGGTTCAAACCCAGAGTCTGCTTACCTTCGGTTTGGTCTAAAAAGCACATATTCTAAAGCATGGGTTGAGTTATTTGCAGTGGAAATGAAGCTGAAGAGGAGGAAGACGAGGTCAGGCACTCCAAGGATGTGTGTCAGCTGTTTGTGAATGATGTGCTCTCTGTATGACATTTGCTGCTGAGTGTTTCTCCTAAATCTGTACCACCCAATAACGTTCTGTAATCAAAGCACATCAGAGAAAACCCAAAGTGTCACCTGAGAGACACAGATTTACCTCCTGAGAGTAAAGGGGCTGAAACTGCTATCACCAGTACCCAAAAGCTTTAGGACAATCAAACAAACTGAATTCCTCAAGATTTGAGTTTGAGAGGGTCAAGATAGCCCTACACTTTTAGAGACCTACACTTCAATCCTTTGCATTTCTTCAGGGAAATCAGATATTGCCCCCAGTTTAATCTAAGACCACAAATCCAACAACTTCTGTACAGGATAAGCCCTGGATCAAACCAAACCATCAGATTTGTGAAGGAAAATATTTCTTCTAGTTAACTGCCTTTTTTTTTTTTTCCATTTGTTTTCCAAACCCACTCTTTCTAATGCCTACAAGAGGAGGAAAAGATAGAAAACTTACTTTTCTTCGGTCCTTAAGGATCCTGTCCAAACTCTCCTCGTTAACTTTGCCTGCATAGTCGTAAAAGCTGGAACAAAAAAGGAAGAGAGAAAGGCAGGTACACAGTTTATACACACATACTATACATGAAGTAAATAATTTATACTTTGAGTGTTCTTCAAGTAGATGGCATTCTGTACAATCCAAAGCAACTTCTAGAGCCTTACTTTTACCAACAGCAATGCACTGTGTAATTTTATTCTGACCAGCATTCTGTAAAACCCTGCTTTGATAATCAGAAGCCTGCCAGCCTAGAAGAAATGAAAGCAGGGCCATTTTACATGCAACTCCAAATCAATTTCTTGAGCTCCAATCCTGCAATTACACTCACATGGTTCGACCCTTGAAGCCAAAAGAGTCAGCAATAATTCAAAGTATCATGGTCTTTCCATAGGGTTCTGCTTCCACAGCTGAACCCAAACCCTGACATGTCATCACTTTGTGGCCATGACAGACTTAGGAATTTATAAATCTACCTATGCAGACAGGTTTAGAAATTCAGGTAGATCAGAGTGCATGGTAAAAGGAAAAACATTTGAAAATAGATTCCTCCTTGGTCTCCTTCAAGAGCTGATATCACTAACACCTAAAGCAGTGCAGGAAAACACTCTGGTTTAGGGGTCCATGATCTCAGTTTTTGGGGGGTGGGGTAAAAACCCACCAAATCCTGACCTCAGTGCTTGGCTGGTAAATAAAGGTGGAAATACCATTTGCTTCAAGATGTCAGTAGTTGGGAAAACTCAGACTACAACTAATGACTGGTTTGAGACACTGTCATATTTGCACAAACTTTTCAATTCGTGTTTGCAATATTTATTTATCCTGGTAAGCAGTGGATATCCAACTCTGTGCTTTATAGGAATCACCAACAGCACGCTCTGGTCCTGATAAAAAGTGTGTGAGCTGTGAGAGTTTCTGGTGCTGTGCAGTAAATGAGAATTGATCAGCTTTCCTGAGCAGCAGCAGCAGGCAGTGAGACCCTGCCTGCTCCCCTTCCTCCATCAGCACTAACAACCAAGTCCTTGCCTGGGGGAAGCAGGGAACGTGATCCGTTTGGATCTGTGCTGCACAAAGCATCCCTGGGATCCAGGAGGAGCTGACCAGACACTGGGATATTATCTCCATGTATGGAGTCTGCAGCACTGAAATCACTGGGTAAGAGTACCCCCTCTGTAATTATCAGCCAGCAAGTGACTGACTGCAGCTTTTCTCTTTAATGCAACCAGTGCCAATCATGATGTCTAAGCTACTGTGTCTTCTTAATTGGCTGGAAATCTCTCAAGACAAGAGGAGATTAATTGGGAATTCCTTCTCAAAAGGAATTCTAGACAGCGCTGTAGAAGCCATCACTGTGTAACAAGTGAAGACTATAGAGAAAATCTACATGTAAATAGATGGAAGCTGATAAATAGAATATATTAGCCCCATGTTTAATTTAAATTCTAGAGTTCAGGAGACCAGAAGGCAAAAATAACTAGAAAGCTGAAAAATTTACAATAATTAGTTGGTGCAGGTTGGTACCACTAAATACAAACCAACTTGCTAAGCCAGCAAGTTACCAGGGAATGCTGTGACCCACTAGGCCCAGCCTAAGACTACAATAATTTAAATTGATTTTGACATTCATCCTCATTACCAGAGTGTTACCATCTGACCTGACTGCTATCCTACCTCCACCAGCCACACAAGATGGAAATTCAAAGAGATAGAGAAATAAACCCCTTCCAAGCTACTACTAAAACTGTGAAGTCCTACTTTGATTGTCATGGCTGGTGCCATTTCTGTGAGTTTCTGTAAAACCATCAGATGAGCAAACACTGGCAGGGACATTTGAAATGCTAATACATTGCAGGGAGCTCCCTATTTTTATATTCTGCAGCCAACACAGCAAGACAACAAAAAAAGCTTACCTAAAGAGTTTTGAACAAGGCTCATGGTTATGGATTTCTGCAACAACAAACAAACAAAAAAGGAGTGACATATGTCCAACTGCTCCAGGCAAAGAGAAATTACAGTGGCAAATCCTGCATGAACTTTCCACATCAGAGCTACTGAGCAAGAGAACGTTTGTGTCAGACCACACACTGTCCTTAATGTCTCAACAACACCTGATGACACAGCACCATTCCCAGAAAACTGCCTTAACTTCATCATTTCTCATTTTACATAGAAAAATATTTTAATATTTTAATAAGCGAGGCGTACATTTGCTCAGGTACACAGAGATTTATCTGAGCCTCAAATACACACTTTTGACACCATTTAATAGTTGCAAACTCCTCACAAAGGCATTTCAGATTTTTGTTTTCTTCTTGTTACACCTTTCCACAACAGTTTACTTGCAATCATACACACTGTTTATTACAGCAGCAATGAATAAAAAAAGAATGGGGAAGGGAATCACTGAAATATTACACATTGTAGTGTTTAAAGGGGCCAGGCAAAGAGAATCTCTAATGAGAAAAGGGGTTAAAAGCAATTTCAAAACATTTAGGTTCACTTTATAATCCTGTTACTTGAAATATTAAAAAGCCAGAGCAGCGTTTTTTCATTGAAAAGGTGGTGATAAATGCTAAAATGCTTATTTAATCAGCAAAGGTTGTAATATGTCAGTAATCTCAGAGAAGAGTGAGAAAAGAGTAAAAATCCAACCCACATTATCTTTCCAACACCAAGCATGACTTATTTTATCAGGGGCTTGGAGCAGCCTGGGATAGTGGAAGGTGTCCCTGCCCATGGCAGGGGGTGGAACAAGATGGGCTTTAAGGTCCTCCCAACCCAAACCACGCTGGGATTCTGTGATGACGTAGCACAAACATTTCCACTCCCCCAGCAGAACCCCGAGGAGTGTTCAGCAGTGACTCTGCTCAGCCCTGCCTGCCTGCAGTGACTCACACCTGCTGCTCTGGCAGCCAGGGGCTGCTCGGGGCTGCCATCTCAGCAGAGGCACGGGCGGAGGGATGACAACTCCCAAGAACAGCAGACAGCACATTCACACCTCAGCACATTTGGTGTCTATCAAAACAAGGCCCTGAGCACCCATTCCAGGCACACTGCCTCACAAACTGCACATCCTCACTGGCAAGAACTCCTCAGGATGCTGCTGGTAGAGTTACTGACTCCCTTTATTTGATATAAAGTTGCATCAACTCTAGTATTTCACCCCACCATGCAGGCATCTGTGGAAACAATCTGCTAACAAAGCCTGTAAGTACAATTATTCCAGCTTACACCACTTCCTTCCAGCAAACACATTTACTGCAACAGCATTCTTGATTCTTGGGTGATGATGTTGCTACACAGATCTTGTGTTTTGAGAAACAGGAAGCAAGAAGCCTCCTGCTCAGACCACATGAAGCAGCCAACATTCTAAATTTAAGGTTTTACACATTGACTTATTTTTATATATATATAGTAAACATACTATGTACACACTTAAAGATCACCACTAAGGAGACACAAAAGAAAGTTAAAACTCATCTGTGACAACAGTGCCACAAAACTGTCAATCTCGTGAGCTGACCTGGGAGTCCAAGAGTTAATTTTGATGAATAAATATTGAAGTAAAAATGGCAAACAAAAAAAAAATATCCAGGAGGTCTCCAGGAGTGGGTAATCTCCATTTTCATAAAGTCACACTGTAACCAGTGATGTGACAAAGGAGAGATCTAAAAAGGGAGCAGTTTTTAACACCACAAACACTTGGTTTAGGAAACCAGGCCAAGGCTGCAGGTGGTGACATCACTGCCAGCAATAACCAAGACCAGTGACCACTGAAGAGCAAGGTCTCATTTAAACACTTAAAGAAGTGACTGCCTCTGTCAGTTTTGTCTGAACACACAGAGCTATCAGCAACGTTCTGATACTGATTACAAGCACACACAAAGAATGCTATGCTTTTATTCTCTCTAATTTAGCTCACAACTGACACTGCACAGTCGATTTACCACCCATGTTCTCTTAGGAATAACCAGAACAGGAAACTACTCAATTTTCTGGAGCCCAGAGCACAAAACCATCACCACTCCAAGGTGGGAAATCTCTTGAGAGGTAACGTGTTCCCAGATCACCTGTTCTGTGTCAGGGTAACATCTGAGAGTCACTCCAGAGCTGTTTGTGCTCTCACTGAGCTTTAAGCACATCCTGCTTTGTTATCTGGGATCACATTCACAAAGCCAGGTATGGGCATGCTTGGGTATCTAAGAAAGTTTAAATATCTTTTATATTTTAACAGCTGGTTGTATATCCAGACACAAAAGGTAGTTTCTTCCAAGGCTTTCCTGTTTTCTGTAAACCAAACATGCAACAGCTTCTCGCTCATGTCTAAAAAAAAAAAAAAACAAACCTCCTTCAACCAACACTTAACAGCAAGATCTTTCCCTTTTCACAACAGATCAGCTGTACAGAATTTGTGCTTATCAACAAATTGTCTGACAAATATTCCTTGTCCAGTCCTGCTGTGACAGTTTAAGATGTCACCAACTGCCAGTCATCCATCCAAATCTGTAACTGAAAATCTGCCCCTTTCAGTACCAGTAAATCAAGCAATGAATTAGTTTTATTTTGAGCACATGCTGCATTTAGGTAAATGTACCAAGCAGGAAATACCCCACAGTAATTTCTCCATCATTAAATGCAGATAAATGTCTTCAGTAAATGACCTTTCTTCCACAAAAGAAGGTGCATAAAACCCCTGTAACTTGCACAGATTTGTTTCCTTTCCTCAGGTCTCAACCACAAACACACAGACACTGTGGCAAACATGATCCTGAAAGTCTGACACGCCCTGTGATGGTCTCACAAGTGAAGTAACTCTTAATGAAATCTCCTGAAAGCCTGAAACCTGAGCAGTGCCTCTTTCAGAAGGTCTCGAAGTTACATCACTTACCAATCACTTGTAGAAATTCAGTGTTGCTGATCTGTGAATCACTAATGCTAAAAGTCTCTTCTTGTCTCACCTCTCCCAGCAGAAAGCCTTCCTGCAATTTTAAAAGAAAAAGATTTAAAATGGAAAAAAAATCCACTAAATGCAGTCATTTACTGTAACTTCCTTAGCCTTAAACGGAAACAAAGATGAAGTTTGAAAGACACATCTGAGCTGCAGTGGGTACAACCTGCCCTGAGGCTTTACCAAAGCTGATTTTCTGCTTTGCCATCATCCTTTTACAACACTACAGGGATAGGCTGTCCAAAAGGAATATTTTACACACAACTTACACAAGGCAAACACATCACACAAGGGAGGGCTCTGCCCCAGCCCCAGGGAAAAAAGAAGGAGGCCTGAGCACGACGCTGCTCTGCTCCAGCAAAGCTAAGGGAAGAGGAGTTCAAACCTGCAGGGACTTACACAGCTTTTAGTGTGGAGACTGGGCTGGACCCTGAACAACGCCAGGGATTGTAAAACCCAGAAGGCAATTTAAAAGTAAGGTGATTTTAAGGTAAATTATTTTATTCTCCATCCCTACCCAAAACGAGGAAAGAGACTGAGGTGGAATCAGAAGGTTTTGGCACAAGGCGCAGAGAAAAAGAGCAAACTCAGGCTAAAAATGCGCCAACAAAACCGAGGGATTCGGGAACAGCCCGGCTCTGCACTGCGCCCTGGTCAGTCGCAGCTGCTGGAAAGGCGCTCACGGAGCTTTTACCGGCGCGTCATGCACCCACAACCCGTGTCCTGCGGGAGCCGCACCCCGCGGGGGGCACCTCGGGCACCCCACATCCAACATCCCAGGGGAGCGCTCCGGGCACCCCACATCCCGGGGACCCAACACCCCGGGAGAAGCACCCCGGGCATCCCACATCCCACCCAGGAAGGCGCACCCCGGACACCCCACATCCCACGAAGAGCCGCCCTGACACCCCACATCCCGCCCGGACACCCCACACTCCGCCCGGACACCCCACATCCCGCCCGAGCACCCCATAT
>VZTJ01005380.1:751599-768225 GCA_013397795.1 Orthonyx spaldingii | reverse complement strand
CCTGGGAGCAGAGCCCGACCCCCCCGGCTGCCCCCTCCTGTCAGGGAGTTGTGCAGAGCCACAAGGGCCCCCTGAGCCTCCTTTCCTCCAGGCTGAGCCCCTTTCCCAGCTCCCTCAGCCGCTCCTGGGGCTCCAGACCCTTCCCCAGCTCCGTTCCCTGCCCTGAACACGCTCCAGCCCCTCCATGTCTGTCTTGTCATGAGGAACATTAACATGCTGGAGCTTGTCCAGAGGAGGACTCGAAGGTGATGAGGGAGACGGAGCCCCTCTGTTCTGGAGACAGGCTGGGAGACGTGGGAATGTTTAGCCTGGAGAAGGCTCCAAGGAGACCTCAGAGCCATTTCCAGGGCCTAAAAGAGCTCCAGGAGAGCTGGAGAGGGACTGGGGACAAGGGATGGAGGGACAGGACACAGGGAATGGTTTCCCACTGCAGGGTTAGATGGAATATTGGGGAGAAATTCCGTGATTCTATCACACACACACGGAGCTGTACAGGAGGCAGCTGTGCAGCAGTGCTGTTTATCACTCTTATTCTTTTATTAAAACACCTTGTAATAAACCTTGTAACAGCAATAACGGCTGTGACGTTTGCAATGAATAAATACTGAAAAGAATAAACAGTTCTTTTAAATATTGCACTGATTTTCATGGAATTACGGAACGGTTTGAGTTGGAAGGAACCCTAAAGACCATTTATTTACAACGCCCTGCCATGGGCAGGGACACCTTCCAAAGACCGGGTGGCTCCACGCCTCATCCAACCCGGCCTTGGGACACTCCCAGGACGGGATTTTAGGGATTGGAAAACACCCCGGCTCTGGGAGTGGGCCGTGCCCCCTCACACCCGGATCACCGAGCCTGGGTCCTCCCGCCCGGGAGCGGCCGCGGCCGCTCCGCCCGCAGCGCTCGCTGGTTCCGGGGCGTGCCGGGCATGGCGCTGGCCGGGGATGAGCCCTTCGGCCCCTCGGTGCTGGGCACCAGGGAGCAGTGAGTGCCGGGGCTCGGGGCGGGGATGAGCCCCTCAGCCCCTCGGTGCTGGGCACCAGGGAGCAGTGAGTGCCGGGGCTCGGGGCGGGGATGAGCCCCTCAGCCCCTCGGTGCTGGGCACCAGGGAGCAGTGAGTGCCGGGGCTCGGGGCGGGCGCGGGCGGGACGGGGCGCGGAGCCGCCGGCTCTGTGGAAGGTGGCCCTGCCCACGGCACGGGGAGTGAAAATGAGCCGTCTTAAAGGTCCCTCCTAACACAAACCGGTTTCTGGTTTATATATATATGTTTGTTTGTTTGTTTGTTTGTTTGTTTATTTATTTATTTATTTAACCTGTGATTCTGTAAAGTGGCACTACTACATAGGTTGCAGCCTTCTCATCTTCTCATAGAATCATGGACTGGTTTGGGCTGGAAGGGACCTTTAAATCCCATCCGGTCCCACCCACTGCCATGGGCAGGGACACCTTCTACTGCCCCAGGTGACTCCAAGCCCTGTCCAACTTGGCCTTGGACACTACCAGGGATCCAGGGGCAGCCACAGCTTCTCTGGACAACCTCTGCCAGGGCCTCCCCACCCTCACAGGGAACAATTCCTTCCCAATATCCCATCTACCCCTCAGTGTGAAGCCATTCCCCTTGTCCTGTCCCTCCATCCCTTGTCCCAAGTCCCTCTCCAGCTCTCCTGGAGCCTCTTTAGGCGCTGGAAGGGCTCTAAGTTCTCTCTGGAGCCTTCTCTTCTCCAGGTGAACACCCCCAGCTCTCCCAGCCTGTCTCCAGCCTTTGGAGCATCTCCAGGCCTTCCCTGCACTCCCTCCTCCATGTTCATGTTCTTCTTACGCTGAGGACCAGTGCCTCACCACCCTGACAGTCAGTTTCTTCCAAATATCTAGCCTAAATCTATCTTTCAATTTTTCATCCCATCCCTCTTTAATCTAAATATTTCCCAGTAATAATTATGATATCCTCTCCTTTCTTCCCCCCCCCGACTCCAGCTGGGATGCTGCGTACGAAAGAGAACTGCAAACTTTTCAAGACATTGGAGATGCTGGGGAAATCTGGTAAATAAAATAACTCCTGCAGTGTGCTTCTGTTGCTTCTTTACCATAAAAGACATTGCAAAACCACAGCCAGCAATTTGGCAGGTTGCTGACAAAATGATGGGGAGTTTTACCATTGAAACCAGCAGTTCCTCTCTTGCCCAATTTCACAGTGCAAATTACTCAGCTGCACTTGAACAAGTGTCATTACACAGAAATTGAGCTGGTAATTGAGGTGTGTGTTACAAATTTGCTTTTTATCCCTGAGCTCGGGTTTAACTACACACGTTGCCCTTGCTGCTGCCTTTTTAAATATATGGGTGTTTCCACCTCCCAGAGTTGGTGTTCCAGTGAATTTTAAGACTGTGTGATTAATTTTCATCTGAACAAAGCAAACATGGAATATGAGCTATGGCAGTTGTTACTTCAGTAGCAGTAAGAGGGGCCTTGGAAAAGCTGGAGAGTGATGAAATAAACTTGCTGTACCTTCTGTACATTTTTTCTGGTTTAATTACCCGAGCCCTTGTTTTTTCCAGGTTTGGAGAAGAAAGCATGGTGCGGATAATCAGGTGGTTGGAAAAGCACAAGGTCCCCCTTGACAGCTCTGTGCTTGACATTGGGACTGGGAACGGTGTTTTGCTGGTTGAATTGGTTGGTATTTTGCAAAGTTTGTGTATTTTTTATATAGAATCAGAGCAGTTTAAATAATTCTCACAAGTGGCAGTGGTAATCCTGGGAAGCTGTAACCTGTGTGAAAGACAAAAAATGTCAGTATTTCAGGCTTCAAAATTTGCATTATTTCTTTCAATCAGTCAGCCTGAGCATCACTTGTTTTAACTTTACCTTCCTGTTTCCCCACATTTAAAACTGCATTTCTTCCCATTGTTGTGTAAACTCCCCCAGATAAGGGAGTGAAGTTGACTAATGCACAAAGTACCCTCATGTGCAAAACCAAACCCTTTCTCTGCACATAGTTCTGATAATAGCACTCATTATTGGTGCAAAGGAGGCGGTAAGACAGGGCTTTTATATAAGTAAAAAACAGTTAAACAGTTGTTAACACTTCTTTTAAAGAAGTATCCATTTCTGTCAGGGTGAAAACTCTGATCAGGTATGTTCTGAAGTGTTACAGTGTTGTTGTTCTGTACAAGATATTTAGGAGCTCTAGTACATTTTTTTCCTATTTTTATTGGAATTTTTTGGTGTAATACTACAGGGGAGTTGGTAAAGAAAGGGGCTGTCATCACAGCTTCTGTTGTTCTTGATTCCCCATCGGCTCCATTAGTTCCTGTAGGAATTGAAAGGCCTGGAAGGCAAAGTCATGTTTGGAGTGGAATTTTTTTTTAATGTGGACTGTGATTTTAGAAGGCTTTAAAGCCTTTGTGGAGACTGGCTGCTGTACCACAGCACAGGAGAATTTATGTCATCAAAGCAGAAATTGCTCATCTCACTAAGAGAAATTAGCCTAATAGTGGTGATTGTTGACTGCAATGATAGCTCTATCACAGTTGAAATACCCAACAGAAAATTCTTATTTGTAAGACTTCAATTTTATACTGACTCCACTTACAAATGGGAAGCTGATTTTTCATACTATAATGGGAAAACGACAGCCTGATAGCTTTTCAAAACTATTAAACTGCTGTGAGAGCACCCTCCTCCCTTTCATTAAGCACCTCAGAGTACTGTGGTTGCTTTCATAGGAAATTTTCAGTCCAGTTTCCACTTGAAAAGTTGCTTCAAATATTTCTTTTTTTTTTTTTTTTTTTTTGCTAAATAATTCAGGATCTCGCTTGCTTAGTTGATGTGAAAGGAATTTTTTGTGTGTTAGCTGCAAGGTTTTGGAAATCAAGTTGGAATTCTTTTGGCAGCTACCACGGGACTGTCCTGCCACTGAAGTTGGACTCCATCATGGGTTAGAAATGGCAATACTGGAAAAAACTCAGTCATAGAGGACATTAGCACCTCTCTGCAAGAGAACTACTTGAGGGTACCTAAGTGTCACATAAGTGGGACTCCTTGCTGTTTTTATATCAGCTGTGGTCCTACCCCTGTGAACTTCTGGGATCTGATAGCCCGGATTAATGACATAATTCTTTTGCCTTCCAAAAATTCCAGCTCTTCTGAGGAAACCTTGCTGCCACAGAAAGCTCTGGCCCCCTCTCATTTTTATGAGTAACGTGGGAGCCACTAATATTGAAGAACTTCTCTGAAGCGGAGGGTGTTCACCCAGGTGGGGGTTTCTGCCCCAAACACAGGGCAGAGCTGATAATGCTGCAAATTCCCTTCTGCTCTTCAATCTGCTGCGAGAAGCAGCAGCAGAGTGCTGTAAATGCCCCCTCCAGGGCAGCAGTCCAGCTGCAGGGTGCAGCCTGGTCACGTTTGGCACAAGTGAAGGATCCCTTCCTGTCACAGTCAGGCCCTACAGGTTCTGCAGCATTTGATGTTGTTTATCTCTAAACCTTCCTTCTCTGCCCCCAGACTAGAGGAGTGAATGGGAACTCCCTGAAGTGACTCAAGCCTTTCCTTTGCAAACAGAGGAGCTGTTGTGGGAACCACTCCTCCACCCCCAAACCTTCAGCACAGGCATCTGAGGAAGCCTGCTTTGCTCCGGGGAGGAACGTGGGCAGGAGCCTGAGCAATAAATGTTCTCCATCCCATGCAAACAACAGTGTCTTTGTGTTCAGCTGCAATTAGCCCTCAGTTCAGAACAGCTGGTTAGCACCGAGCTCAGGCCTGAGGGGCTGCTGCAGGGAGGAAGGACAGTTGTGGAAACTCCTCATGGTTTTCCTGGCTGTTGAGGTGTCAGCCTCTGGAACAAGCAGACACGCAGCTGGTTGCTTAACACCAAGTCCATGTGTTTTTCCAAACCCCAGCCTTCTCCCTGTCTCTGCTGTGACAACCTGCAGCTGGCCAGGGGATCAGAGCTCTTCCAACAGGTTTGGGTCTTGCCAGACCCACTGATCCATGGGATACCTCGAGCTTTTCCTTTCAGCTCCTGCCTTGGAGCAAGGACGTGTGTCCCTGCTCCCCTCCCACGTGCCCAGCTCCAGCTGATGCCAGGAGCCCACCTGCTTTGCCAAATGCTTGCTGGGATCTCACTGAGTTCCCTAAGCTGAGTTATCCTTATCTCCAACAAACTTAGATTAACAAAGTCTCTGTGTGCTATTACATGTGGTGCATAACCTGCCTGAAAATTGCTGATACAGACACCTGGCAGCATGCAAATAATTGTATTTAAATAGGCATTAGCATGAATAAGTAGAAAAATGTATGGTTTTGCAGCAGATTTCTGTGTTAGTGCAACGTATTACATTTTTTGGCTCTTAGAATTTGGGTTATAAACCAAATAATTGCTCAATCTCCAATGTTACTTGTCAGAGAGGTTTTTTTCCTTGTTTTGAAGCATCTGGCATTGTCACGTGCTCTCATCACTGAAAATTCCTGGTTTCTAAGTTACTTTTGGTGCAGATACGAGAGCCTGTTCCCCTCCAGGGTGTTACTTTTCATAGTCGTGCTCAGTTTTCCACTTGACATAAACCAGCTTTCAGTCACCAGTTCTTTTGGTGAGGTTTTTTGGGCAGAATAGAGTTATTTCAGCTCATTCAGCTATTTAGTTCTTGTAATGGTAACATATAAAAATTAGTCAAAGGTGGGTTGTGGTTTTTTTCGCTATTGTTAAGAAGAGGAGAGATGAGATGGATTGTAGCTATGGAATGAACTGGCTGGATAAAAACAATTGCTAACACACTGATTAAGATTCTCTGCTTCTGTCTAGGCAAAGTCTGGCTACACAAATCTCACAGGGATTGATTACTCACCTTCTGCAATACAGCTTTCAGAAAAAGTAAGGGAGAAAGAAGGGATGTCTAACATCAAATTAAAGGTAAGTCTTGAGAGAAAGGTAATTGAGGAAACAGAAAGCAATTGAGCCCAAGATTAAATGAGCTAATTGATATTCAGGTGTACTCAGTGTACTAAATGAATGATATCTTTTGACATTCATTTGTGAGAGAACTCTAGCCAAATCTATTTAGAGGAAAATTTTTGGTCTTTATTTGGGTTTTTTTTTTGTTTGTAACAGTCATTAGGGCGAACAAGATTTCCCTGCTTGGAACAGGGAGCAGAGTAGGGGTTCACCAATTGGCAAGTTCTGTGTTTTAGCTGCTACATTCTGAATTTCAGACTTGAGGTAGAGGAAAAAATCCATAAGTGATAGAATCCCCACCAGGAGCTGAGCAGCAGGAAGTTTGAGAGGCCTTGCTGGAGCAGGGGTAGGAGCAGATGACCTCCTAAGGTCCCTTCCAGCCTCAGCCAGGCTGTGGTCCTGCTCAGCCTGTCGTTCTGAGCTCTCTGCTGTGCTGTTCCACCCTCCTGCTGCGTACCTGGGTGATGTCTCTGTTCCTGGGTGTCAGCTGTAAAATCTCTTTGTGGCAGGCTGTGTCTGTTCTTCTGCATCTTGTGCAGTGCCTGGCACATGGCAGGGATCAAAGCACAAATAATGATTTAAAGAATGAGCTTCAAGTGTGTTAGTTGGAGCTTTAGATTACAGCAAATAGATCATCACACAATGTGTAGAGAAGAAAGAAGCTGCCACAGCACTGTGAGTTACCCTTGCCTGAGCACACCCATTGTCAGGACTGAAGCTTTGTATCCTGAAGTCTTGCTTTGCGTTAAAGATTCAGGAGCTGCCGAGTAGAAGACTGTTCTCACAGCTGCAGACTTCTGGTTTAGGTAGAAGACTTCCTGGCTCCCTCAGCTGAGCTGTCAGGCTTTGACATTTGTATTGACAAGGGGACTTTTGATGCTGTGAGCCTCAACCCCGTGGATGCGGCGGGGAAGCGGAAGCTGTACGTGGGATCCCTGGGCAGGGTGTTGAAACCAGAGGGATTTTTCCTCATCACCTCTTGCAACTGGACCAAGGAGGAGCTGCTGAACGAGTTCAGAGAAGGTAAGCAGCTGAACAGAGCCCTCTGCCAACTCGGGGTTGCTGAAGGAAGGGATGAGGGAATTTTAATGTCTGTGTTAGCATATTGACTTTCCCAGACCAGGATTAGAGGAGGTAAAGTGATTAGTAAATGCTCCAGCCTGTCTTCCCTCTGTTCTCCTCGGGAATTACAGCTCCTGTGTTTGCCACTGCCAAGGGAGGACAGGTTTCCTGACACTTTGGAGGTTGGGAATTTCGGTCTAATTACCCTGGGAAAGTGTGTGTGGCCGGCTGATACTTTTTGGTTCCTTGATTACCGGACCCAGTTCACCCTTTGATTGCTCCGAAATTGGGGAACATTGTTACCCATATTTAGGGGAGCTGGCAAGTCTTTGACCTTTTATATCACCTCCCCAGCTGCCCTTTTGATCCATCTAGGAGGTTTTTTTTTCCGTGCCAGTCAGCTCCTGAATCTCATGCCTGAGGCTTGAAGCTCAGTGTGGATCTGAAACAACCATCCCTTCTGGGGAACCGAAATTACTGGCAAGTTCTCCTCTTTTCTGCCATTAATTTGTGCAAGTCAGCCAGCTAAGATTTTTATTATCCATGGAAGAGTTTCAGCTGTATAAAGCAGTGGTGCAGTGTAACAATACAGTCCTATAAACTCACAGATTAACTGACTTGCAAGTTTTCCAGACGAATGAAGAATGGTTTGCAAAGGGTTATCCAAGAGGCGAACAAAACGACTTCCTTCTAATAAAAGCATTTCAATTTCTGTCTGGCAGGGTTTGAAATTCTGGAGGAGCTGCCAACACCCAAGTTTTGCTTTGGAGGAAGAATTGGAAACAGTGTAACAGCATTGGTTTTCCAAAGGAAAAAAGTGAGGCCATCCATCTTGGACAAATTAGATTAGATGAGAAAAGTCTGAACTTTAAACCTGACAGAAAACCTCAGACACGTGTGTAAATAAATGCTTTTTGAGTGCACAGTAAAATGCTATGTATGGAGCTCTAAGGGACTATAAAACATTGCTCCAGAAACATTTCAGCTTTGCATAATTTGCCCATAAATTTTGTCCTTGGTACAACCTCACTTGTTTTAGGGAAGCTGCAAGTTTGTAAGAGAGGGGGAAATCAGCCATACTAAATATAGAGACCAACATAACTGAATGATATTTGTGTTTGAAACAGAAAGATCATCTGATATTTAATTTCCGTGCTGGTAAGCAGTGACCAATAGAGGTAAAGGTATTCTACAGTGCAAGAATCTCATTTCTCTGTCATGCAGTGGAATAGGGAACAAGCTTTTGCAGTGTAAGTGCTGGATCTTTAATTCTTTTTCATAGGTGAACATGAAGGTAGCTGTTAAAGACGGAAATGAATATAAAAACCAGAGCACTTTCAAAAAAGGAGCAGTTGGAACTTTAAATTCAGATTTTCAGAGGTTCTCAGACTTAGCATAATTGTGTCTCCTCTGAAGTGGCTCAGCTCTTTTCCCACAGAGGGAGTTTTTTTAAGTCTCCCTTGCCTGAGTGTGTTCATGCCTGGTCAGTTCCTCTCCCTGATCTCATGAATACATAAAGGTGTGATGTTGCGGCCTCTGGTGTGTGACATATGCCTCCTTCATTATTAACCTGCTGTATAGGAATGTCTTTAGAGCCACAACGACCAGAGGTTTTCCAGTGAATTTCTCAGGATGCATTTCAACTGCATAAATCCAAAAGATTTCAAAGCATAACTATCCATTCCTTGTTCCTTTATGTATATAAATATATATATATATGTATTTTAAACTTCTGTGTGCAATCCTTTTGCTCAATTTCATTGCCTTCATTTCTTCTGTTTTGTAATCTCAGAATATTGCTGTTGCTTGAAAGGCAGGAAAAAGAGATTTCTTCATGCCTTGACAAACACATTTGCAGGTGACAATAAACTTGTTCTTTCAAACATCAAGGAGGCCCTCTTAGGCAATCAGGTTTTGTTTCACAGGCAAGGTCATGTTTGCTTATCAGGGACTTGCTTCTCCTACTTTCCACGCTTCTCCTCATTCCCAGGGCTCAGGAGGTCTTTAAGGGTCAATAAATACTTCCAGTCCTTTCCCAGGATAGGAATCAAGGCATTACTTGCACAGTGGTGAGTCCCCCCTCAGTGATCCATCTGTTGATGTCCTCAAGGTAGGAATCCTAATGCTACATCTTTTTGCAAAATGAAATGTACTCGATTGTGAGAATGGTTTATCAGCAGCGCTGAAAAAATTTAGTCCCAGAATAATTCTTTGCATATTTGGTCAGACTTGGGTTCTAAACCTGAGTGCCAAAACCAAGGGCTTGTTACCATTTGGGTAACTCATTTAGTCCTGTGATCTGCCTGTGCCCAGCAGCCAGCTGGAATGCCAGGAAATGTAACTTTGGGAATCCAAAGAGAGGGTTTTTTTAGCATAGTAGAACAAAGGATTCAAAGTACACTACTGATAGCAGCGTCAGTAAAAAGCCTCTGACATTTTTGGCATCAGGTAGAGTAAATACAAGGAAATTTTAATTCTCAAGGACTCTGGCAGGATGTGTTTTGGGCATCTGTTTTATTCCCATCTGTAATTTTTGCTAATGAAGGCATGATGTGTGTTTAATCATGGGATGGAAATAAAATCAGGGCTGTCATGGATTTTCTTTTCATCAATTAGTTGGAATTGAACCATAGATTCCCACTCCATAAGATATGTAAGGTTCAGGGTGAGTATTGTTTTCTCCTCTTCACAGAATTGATTATTTTTAGGTTTTGTTCTCTGGGTAGTATTTTTATATAATTTGTAAAACTAAAAATAAGCTTCATAAAATTGCTTGAAAATAAGGATTTCTGCATCTGATCTGTAGTTTGCATATTGCTTCAGTCCCAAGCACTTCCAGGTGTCACTGGAGAGCAGAAAAATGCTCGTAAAACATGTTTTAGGAGCTTTATTTTAAGGCAACAGTAACCAAAGGCTTACTATTTAAAATCTGCTCTGCTGGAAACCTGGTATTTTCTGGATAATAGAGTCTAGGTAGCTGCTAAATACTGACTTAGGCAGTGGGGTATTTTTGGCTACTAGGATTTGGAAATGGCTTGTCAAAAATTGTCCTTGATTTGGGGCAGTTCATCTTGCTGGGAGGGTCTTGATGGTGTGATCTCTTAAATGTTGATGCATGTCAGTGAAAAAAATGTTTTAAAAAGAGGCAGAGGAATAAGCAGTGATTTAGGAGGAGCAAGTCTATGCTGGAAATTGGGGAAGTGCTCCGTGGTGGTTCCTGAAGGCTGGAATCTTCATGACTCCACAGTTGTGTCACTCCTGGTTTCAGCTGCAACGCCAGCCTAAATGCAGGAGAACAAATGCAGCGTCTGAAACACGTTTTCCTCCTATTGTTCTGCTGTCTGAAAACTCTGCCTGCCATTTCACTGTCAAATGTGAGGTTTGTGGGCAGTAAAACGAACATCTTCCGTGGATCCCAGAGGTGGTTGAGCCCCCAGGGCTGTTCCTGCAGGACCGAGGGCAGGCGGGATGATGCTGGGGAGCTGGCAAACCTTCCTGGAGTGGTTTTGCATAGAACGTGGGCAGAACAGAAAGGGTTTGTGTTCCCTGGTTCACTGACAGCATGCTGAAGGATGAAATTCTCTCAGGACTGACCTATACCAGGAAGATTGAGGATGGCTCTTAGTGCCTGAGACCAAACAAAGCACCTCCACCAACAGCTCAGACCTGGCTCCTGATGCCTTCTGCTGCCAAGAAGATTGTGTTTAGGGATTCTCTTTTGAGGCATTTATTGGGAGAGGCCATTGAATTCATTGTGGGGCTTGTGCTACTGGAAGAGCTTGGAGCATTTTACACTGGAATTTTATGGGGCTTATCACAGAACTGAACTGCCAGGATGAAATATCTGAGAGAGATGAACAAGCAATATAAATGAAATAATTATTGACTGAGATGTCTGTTCTAAGAGAGTTTCTACACATGGGACTCTGCCAGAGTGTGAGGCAAATGGGTTCTCAAGACGAAAAGCCTTTGCCCTTTCAGCATCACAGTACTTTCTTGAAATAAGTGCTCCTATAATCATTTTTATATGAATTATAAAGTGAGGAATACCAGACATGAAAATCATGGCACAACTGAATGAACACAGAAAATTCAGAAGGAAAATTAATGTTTCCTTACTCCTTGACTTCCTTTTTGGTGACCAGTTGGTTACCTACAAGAGAGGCATGTCCATTTGATGGTCCTTAAGGAGCAGGAATAGTCAGAGAATCCCAGAATGATTTGGGTTGGAATGGACTTCTAAAGACCATCTCCTTCCAACCCCCTGTCATGGGCAGGGACACCTTCCATTAGACCAAGTTCTCAAAGCCCCCTCCAACCTGGCCTGCAGTGCTGTCCATAGTTATAAAGGTTGATTTTTGGTTTGGTTTGGTTTGGTTTTTTGTTTTTTTTTTTGAAGGCTTAGAAGATAGGGAATTAATATTTTGTTCTTGAAACTCAGTATAGTTTTGTGATGTAACACGAAGAATTTCTGGGAGCTACAATTTTTTTTTTTAAGAGCTGTTGGGTTACATCAGAAACACTATCAAAATTATGGCAGCTGCTTTTCCAGACAGGGCCAGCAGTGATGAAGCACGGAATTACAGGCTTTCTGTCCCATCAGGAGAATATTCCTGCAAATCATTATCAAGAGCATCAGGCTGAAATAACTGTTTGCATTATGGGCTCACCTTCTTGAATTGAAACCCAGTGTTGCAGCACCATTTCTGAAATCTGGGAACAGCCAGCTGCCTTGATTGTATCATAGGATTTGGGGTATTTAACACCTACAGCAAAGGAGATTCAGGGTTTTTTTTTTACTTTTTACTCTTCCAAGTAATTTTTAAAAGGAACTTTCAGATATTTGGAGTTTTAAACCTGCAGTTGCTGTTTACAGGAGAGGTCGTTATACCTGGGAGAAGAAGTGCATGTCCCACCACACATCTCAGGTGTGATTCTCTGGAGAGCAAACAATGTTCTCTGATATCATTTATATCAAAATTATTTCAGTTCTGCACTGGCTGTGAAATCTGTGAGCCCAGAGAGTCAAATGAATGAGCAAACAAGGGGATGAACTGAAATCTCCCACTTAGAACAACTGGGTTTGATCCCAGGAGTGCAGGGTGAAGCCAGGTGTGCAGGGCGCAGCAAACAGAAACCTGTGAAGCTGCAAAGCTGAGCTGACACAGCCTCTTTGGAGTTATTTTTATGTAAGGATGAGTTCTTGAATAGCTTTTCTGGTACATTAGGCACAGCATGCTTCTCTTCATCGCTGACAGTGGCTTCCATGGATTTCCACATTCCAGGAATGCACTGGCAGCACTGTAGCCATTGTGAGGAAAATCTGCCTGTACATATACTCTGCTCTGTCTGTTCTGCTGTGAGCCAGGGTGCTTGGTGTAAGGCTGCCAATTTTTATGTTACTCCATACCAGACAAAATCTTTAAGCGTGGTATTTAGCAACATACAGCAAAATTTTCAATATTTTGGCACTTGGATTGCTTTCCTGATCTTGGCATGCCCAGAGGTGGAGAACATGGCTTGCTGCAACAGTAACTGCTTTATTTTATAGGCCCTCTAAGCATTTTAACGTATCCAATCATCTCCTGTAAAATACGTGGAGAGCACAAAGAAAATAATTGGGCCAGGGCTTTGCGAAGCCATGAGGAGATCTGCCTTTGAATTCCTGCTGCTTGCTGCCTTTTCTGGGATAAGAGGAGGGGGAAGCTGCCCTGCACAGCGTTACCTGCTCCGTGGCTGAATGGGTGGTGCACGGCTCTATCCCATGCCTTGGCTGCAAGTAGGTTGAGCATGACCTAACCCTTGTGGTAGCAGCTAAATTGAGGAGCAATTAATGGCTGCCAAGGGCTTTCAGTGAAAGGGGATGAGGTGTTATAGCCTCCAGACAAAGGAGGGAAAGGAACGCTGGCGTGTTTTGTTTAACACAAATAAGGGAAAAGCCGACCTGCGGCTTAATTTCCATTTGTTAGGTAACAGCAAAGCTTGAAATGAGCCCATTTCTGCGTTACTGGAAATTAAACTGAGTGCTGTCAGGCAAACCAGCTGCTGCCGGGTAACATATAAATTCTGGGTAATCACAAGTGCATGAGCACGAGCTGGAGAACCAGAGCTGATAGAGCCCGGTGTGGGAACAGACACAAACCTCAGCACAGTCACTGCAGCAGCCAGGTACCCGTGGGCGGTGTCATGTGTCAAGCAGAGGTGAGGACAGTGTGCATGTATTGAGAAATTTCAGCTGTTGATAGGGTTGAGAACTGAAATTCGTGCAGAAGGCTCTTTCACCCCGATTTTCAGTAGCAATTAGCCTTGCTGGCTGCTGCCCTACCCCAGGGCTCCTCAACTCCATGGGTGCTGCACTGCTGCTTATCCAAGGTAGGGTGATGCTTTGAGGCATGTCTGCAGCTGCCTCGGGCTTTGTGGATGATGGACAAATAGCTCTGGGCTTATCTGAAGCCAATCCAGACCCAAATGTGGCTGACAAAGTGATAAGCACGTTCAGGCAAGAGAAAGGCTCACGTATGTATTTCATGGCCTATTTATTTTTTTCGTCAATGTTTTATCGCTCCCAGCCTGGGACACCCAGATCAGGTGTCAGGCCCTCTGCCGAGGCAGGGAAGGAGGCAGCAAGCACAAAGCTGTTGCATGTGTGCAGCAAATAGCCTGTGACATAAAAAAGGGATTTTTAAGTTTGGTGGAAATCCCATTGTATGCAGATGTAGTCAGAACTACACTCCTCATTTCAACCCTCTGCACAGCAATGCTTCACCTGTTTAGCACGTCTGTGATTCAGGTGCTTTCTGACCCAGAGCACATTGATCATATTACAGAGATGTGCTCCTTCCCTGGGCATGAAATATTTGTTAAAAATACTTCTGTTTGCTGCCAATAAGATTTTGAGAATTTGAGGATTTCGCCTGAAACTGGAGGGTGGCTTCTGAAGCTGGTCTCCATTTTGTGTTCCTGGAGACCTTTGGTGGAGCCCAGATGTCCCTGTGAGTCCGTGGTACCCAGCACAGCCTGTGGCTGGGACACTCTAGACTCTCTGGCCCTGGGCAAGTCCCTTACCTGTGTTCCTGGCCTGGCAGGAGAAGCAGAAGGATAAACCCATAAATAACTCGGATTGCTCGGGTGTTCAGAAGGACAGCACAGAGTTGTAGGTCATTGTGAAAGGGACACTTCTGAAATTATCGATAACCTTGGTGCATGTGACTCCAATAACAACAAACTGGAGCAGACAGCGAAGCATTGGAAAGGCTACATGGAAAGAAGGCTGCAACTGCAGCCAAGTCCTGTGCACTGCAAGTGAAGGAAATGCTGTCTATCCACGGGGCTTAGCACTGCTACATCAATGTGTCTTAATGACTTGGACCCCTGAATCACTTCAGAAGGACCGTGGGGAATCATTGTATTTTTTCCTGTCCACGGTTTCCATCTCTATCAGGAAGGCTCCTAGTCAGTGGGTGGCAAAGGCACTGACATCTGAGACAAAAACACAAATTAAATCAGCTCACAGATGAACTGAATGAATTTTCTGTCCTAAGACTAAACTCTCATGGCCAGTTCTTTAAAGCTTGAAAGTTATTTCGTTTTTTTCCCCTTCTGACAAAGGGAAAAAAGCACTGTCTGGAACAGGGACCTATGGGCAGCCAGTTATTTAAACAACATTACTGAAAATACTGTCTGTGGAAAACAGGTTTGTGCTTCAGCCACAAGCTTTCACACGTGCTGGGAATTCTCCACAGCCAGCTCATCTGTTGGGAAGCACAGAGGATGAGAGGCAGAAAATGCTGGGTTTGGAGCAAGCTGCAGAAGCAGAGAAAACAACTTTCTGCTTGAGCCTTGGAGCCCAAGGCTGCCACAGGAATGGATTCAATTACGCTCTGAGCTTTATTGCTGAAATATTCCACTGGGAAACCATAAAAAAAACATTTTCAGACTTGAGTCCCGAAGTTCTGGAAAAGGACTTAGCAAGTGTTTTATTGCTACCAGTCTCAACACGTGATAAGAAAAGCAAATACTGAGTGGGATGGAGGAACATGATGCAAAAGCCCCTTCACACCATCAAACCCCTCTCCCTGTTCATCGCCCACTCAGACTGGCCACTCCTGCTTAATTTTGTGTGTACTGAGCACGGAGCCACTTTTGTTGGGATCAGCCCTCGCTGTGTTAGTGGGAGCTTTTCCCTTGTTAAATATCCGCCTGCTCCTTCTACTTGCTTCCCTCGTTCTTCTTCACCCCATTAAATACTAACTGATAAGTCTTGCTCGACAGTTGTGTGTTGTCCTGGGCTGTGCAGCAGCAGGGCAGGACACCCAGAGCACTGCTGAGCTCACAGCTACAGCTTCCCTTGCCACTCATGCCCTTACTTGTCCCTTACTTGTCCCTGCACGCCATCCCCAGCACCGTGCCCGGCCATCCAGCCGGGCGGATGAAATTCAGCCCCAGATTCATTCCTGATGACATCTGTGTTGTCTGCTCGCATATGTTTAAGATTAATGTTTAGGCTGTGTTTCGTAACGAGCCCTAAATCTTCCTTTTAGCTGTCATGTAGTTTCCTTGTTCGCTCGTTACGCTCGCTCTCGGAAGGAGCCCGCGTGCTGTGCGCGGGGCAGCCTGGGTGCATGGATGGAAAATGTCCCTGCTGGAGCACAGCGCTGCTCGAGGCCATTCCCACGTGAAGCCAAGCAGATGTGCCTCTGCGGGGAACCCATGGCTGCTTCCTAAACGGGCTTCAAGGGAACTGGAGAGGG
Organism: Orthonyx spaldingii; assembly: GCA_013397795.1. Lineage (NCBI taxonomy): Eukaryota > Metazoa > Chordata > Aves > Passeriformes > Orthonychidae > Orthonyx > Orthonyx spaldingii. Next base: position 752,463 of record VZTJ01005380.1, on the reverse strand, counting down.
ACCTGGGACAAGGGGCTGGAGTGATGGGACAAGGGGGAACAGCTTCAAACTGCCAGAGGGCAGGGTTAGATCGGATATTGGGAAGAAATTATTCCCTGTGAGGGTGGGGAGGCCCTGGCACAGGGTGCCCAGAGAAGCTGTGGCTGCCCCTGGATCCCTGGCAGTGTCCAAGGCCAGGTTGGACGGGACTTGGAATAACCTGGTTTAGTGGAAGGTGTCCCTGCCCGTGGCAGGGTGTGGAACTACATAATCTTTAAAGGTCTTTTCCAACCCAAACCAGTCGATGATTCTGTGAAAAATGGAGCAAAATTAAGGAGTGGGATTTTTATCCACTGTGCATGGATAGTGCGCAGTGCAGGGGCGCACGGTGTCCATCTGTGATGCGCCAAAACTTCAGCGCTACTTCTTCAATGAGCTGCTGATGGAGCCCAGTTCTGCTGCTCCTCCCGGGGCCGGCCGTGCCACCAGGAGTCACTCTCGGCCTCCGCACGGGCGGCGGAACCCCGGGCGAGCCGCACCCGCAGCATCCCGGGCGGCGGGGCCGTGCGCGGGTGCTGATGCCGCGGCATCGCTGCCTGCGCCAGCCCGCGCCTCCCCGCCGGGCAGCGCATCGCTGCTCAAATCCCTCTTTTTTATTATTTTTGGACTTTTCCCCACACACACGCTCTTCCCGGCGATGTTTAACCCGGGGATGCCTGTCCGGGGCGGCAGCCGGGGGTCTCCCCGCCTGCCCTAGCAGCGAGCGCTCCGGTGCGCGGCTCCCCGGGGCGGGCGCTCCGCAGGTGCGGGCCGGGCTCTGCCCGCGCTGGCTCCGCTCAGGAAGTGACAAGCGCATTTCCTCCTCCTCCTCCTCCTCCTCCTCCT
>VZTJ01005380.1:628528-751214 GCA_013397795.1 Orthonyx spaldingii | reverse complement strand
GTGTGTCCGGAGCGGCGGGGGGTGCGGGATGCTGAGCCCGACGTGCGGGGATGGGCGGCTCGCCGGAGTTTGGCAGCGAGCGGTCCTCGCCCGCTCCGAGTCCTCCGCCCGTGCCACTGGAATTATTTCCTGCCAAAGGATCAACACGTGCTTTCCTTTCTCCGGGCCGAGAGCGGTGCTCGAGAGGGCTGAAACTCGGGCTCGGTGCAGAACTCCCCGGGTTCTTCGGGGTCTCACGGGGGCTGCAGCCCGGGGGAGCCGTGGCCGAGCATCCCCGCAGGGATGCTCTCCAGCTCTCCCGGGGCCATCGCACCCTTCCCACCGTGCCATGCCTCGGATTGCACTCCTGGCACGTGTGAGGTGGCTCAGGGCAGCAAGAGGGGGGACGGGCCGGTCCCCCGGGGGGGTCCGCAGCACCCGGCGCTGCTGCGGTGGGACACGGCAGCTCCTTGCTGTGCGAAGTGCCCTGGCAGTAGGGCTGTCCTAGAAAGCCTGGAAGTCTCGTTTCTCCCTTCAGTGACGTCAGGTTGGTCGGGTTCTGAGGTACGTGAAGGTTTCACCTACAGCTGTACTCAGAGATTTCACGAGCGAGGGGCTTCTCCTCAATAATTTTAATTTACTTGACACAGAGAGAGTTCGCAGCAGCGCGGTGCCTGCCACTGAGTTGTGCCGCTGCCTCTCGGTGCCGTGCGGTCTCCACAGACGCTGGTGTACCTTGGCAGCTCATCCCCTCCTTAGGAAATCCTCTGGAGTGAAAAGTAAGCGTAATTTGTTATGAAATAGGCTGATAGACGAAACTTCAGTTGGCGATTGGAACCAGATGTGCATATTTTCCTTTTGAATCCTCAAGCAATAATAAAAGTCTATTTTGACAGATTAAAACCTACTTGCAAATTGCAGAGGTAGCAGTGTCTTGCGATAATCCAGTAAAAACACGGAGGGCTGTGAGCATCTCTGCCCAGTGTCGGGTGTCTCTGAGCACAGGAGGTGCTGCTGCCATCACAAAGCCCAGATCCCCTTGGCCTGCCTCTGTCGTGGGCAGATATATTTACCAGGGCTTGGCTGAGGGCTGGAAAAAGAAATAAAGAAACCCCAAAACAGCTCAGATAATGTTTCTAGAGAAAATATTTGGGGTGGGTCACAAAACAGATTAATTAGAGTGATAGTGAAAAACCTGAATTTCAGAGCGGTTTGCTCTGTCCTTACCTGTCGTGGCTCGGTGCGGGTTCCAAGTGAGTTTCTGATTTATTTCTTCGTTTTTGAAAGTCCTCTGGAGGCTGAGGATGCGTTGTGGAGGTGGGTGTGTCACACCCAGCTCTGGCACAGCCGGGCTCAGGAGGGCAGGATTGGGGCTGCTCGCCCCGTGCTGGAGGCACTTTATCGAGAGAAGGACTCAGCCTCCTCGCTTTCAAAAGCAGGTAAAAACCCAGCCCAAACAACCTGCCGTGGAATTGCCTCCTTCTCTCCACTTCTGAGGAGGGGAGGACACCCTGCCGAGCTCGGCCACGTGGAGCAGGGCCACGCGTGCTGGAGGGTTTGCAGCTGAATCCCAGGCTCCAGACTTTCTCACTTCCAGCTTCAACCCAGAGGAGGGAGGGGAACTTCTGCGACTTCCAGCTCTGCACAGGGCCAGGGTGTCCAGGAACCACACTGGTTATAGAAAGCAGATGGCCTTTTGCTGTCAGTGCAAAACTTTGCATAGAAAATCTGTGCAAATCAGTTCAGTAGATAATTGATTTGTGTGAGCGAGATCCAGATTTTTGTGTATGGAGATCAAGCAGACTGTGGGACAGAGCCAACACCAATGTAAGTTACTTTTTAGCTATGGATACCTGCTTAAATAAACAGATGTGTATAAATATGCAGACATGCAAATAGGCAGACATATACCAATATAAATCCCCAAATCTGCTTTGGTTAATTATATGCAATAAAGTTTTTTGTAGTAGCAAGGGCTTGCTTCACTTTCAGCAAAAGTATAGGCAGAACAAGATACACAACTTTTTGCCAAAACACCTGCATTTGTGTGCAGAACTGACATCATGGGCTGTGTCCTGGTGGGGTAGGGGGGAGAATGAGCTTTATCCCATTTGTCTGTTTCTTGTTGCTGGTTGATTTCTGACTTCTCAAATGGCAGCTGCGTGGTTTGAGACTCTTCTTCCTTTTCTCTTTCTTTCTTTCTTGTAATGTTGCGTAGAGTTTCCCTTTTCTTTGTCAGGATGGGGGTTGCACTTGCCTTGTGAAATCTCAGATGGAAAAGGGGACACCCCAAGCTGAAAGGGTGGTTTTGGTTTTGTTCCCTTCCCCCTCCCATGTCACGTGGTTTGTCAAATGATGCTGCTGGGAAATAGTCCTAATGAACATTAATCTGTGGCAGGGCAGGCTTTGGACCAAGGGGCTGGCACGGGGCGAGGTGCCAGAGATGCTCGTAGCTTTTGGAGAGCTCAGCCTGGCGGGGTCCAGTCTCCTTCCCACATCCTAAGGGAGGGAGGGGGCAAGCAGAACCTTTGTATCAGATCTGCACTCACCACACCTCTCTCCTAGAGTGAAAATACCTCCAGAAAGACAAGTTTTATTCCCGTGGCCGTGGGGGACCAGGGCAGCAGAGGAGCTGGGAGGTTGCTCCTCTGCAGCTCCTCAAGCAAGCTCTCTTCTTGGCTGACGTTTTCTGCTCCTTTCTCTCCCAAAACGGGGAGGAGGAGGAAGAGGAAGCAAGCCTGCTGACTCGGGGAAACAGAACTGAAAAAAAGCGGGTCTGCCGAGCAGCAGAGGGCTGTGACTGCCGTGGGTCTCACATGCCCGGCGCGGCAGTGGAGCGGGCGGTGGCAGCCACAGTTCCCATCGCAGCAGTCCCTGCGGCGCTGGGCAAAAATATCACCAAAACAACAGCTCCTCCAGCACGCCTGCTCCTCACAGAGCTAAATATAAACTAATCGGGCCAAGAGGAGGGAATTTTCCACCATGCTACTCCTCTGTGCCTGCCAGCCTGCCGGGTCATGAAGCCTAGGGGCTGCTCCCCCCAGGGAAGCCCCTCTCCTGGATCCCCAGCATGGCATGGGATGAGTGTCACCACCTCCTTTAGGGATGAGACCTTCTGTAAACTCCTTGAAAGCAGTCAGGACACTGGCAGACCTGAGCCCTGGAGCTCTGGTTGTGCCCACAAGTGTCCCTACGAGCGGTGGCCGTGCTGTAATTGTGAAAAAGGACTTCTCCAAGGTCACACTCCGCGCCCGCAGTCGCAGCCTGGCTGCCCGTGACCCAGCTGTTTCTGTGGAGCAGCAATGCAGAACGTGGCTCTGCTACAGGGCGCTGGAGAGAGCAGATCCACAGACAGTTTAGTTTTTCCAAACTTTTCTGAGTTGCCTGCCTTTAGAGAGACAAAAATTGCCAAGCAAGAGCCTGTTTCTGAAACCTCGCTGGGATGGTGCGTCTCAGTACAGGCTGTGGATGTGTGAGACTTTAGTCATCAACAGGTGAGGTGGGGATTGAAAATTAAGAAGTGTGGTGTGGTTAATTTCCAGCCAGAATTTCTCCTGGCTTCAGGTGGTTTATCCATGAGTTCTGCAGCCTGTGGCGTTGGATGTGTGTGATATTGCATCTCATGCATCTGACATATGCAATGTAAGAGAAATCAGATTTGATACGTTAGAAGTTTCTTTGAAATGCAGGGAGGAGTGAGCTGTGTTAGACTGACCTGGAGGAGCAGCACCAGACCCTGTGTGAAGCGTGGCTGCTCCCAGCACTGCAGGCTGTGGGTCCCTGCATGGATGGGTGGGAAGTACCAGGCGAGTTTGGCTCAGTAATCCCTTCATTTGAGTAATATTTTAAGAACTGGTTGAGTGAGTGCAAAAAATCTGTTCTGGTGCATTAAGTTTCTATACCTCCCCCCTAAAAGTGTACCCAAGGGAGACTTGGTCATGGTTTTTGCTTTTAGAGGATTAAATATAGCAGCATCATCGGTGTCACTCCTCTGTAGTCCATTTGAAGCATCCCCTGGGCTACATCATTCCCTGTGTTTGTGGCTCCTGGCCATAGCTTTTGCTTTCAGCAGCCAGGGCTCAGGGCTTGCAGTGCGGTAGGTGTGGGACTGTGGTGAAAGAGGAGTTTGACTTCGCGGCCGTTCCGTGCTTACAAATCCCTGTGTCTCCTAGGGTTTGTGAAAAATGGGATCTGGCAGGCTTGGATCCGGCAGCTGGAAAACCTGCTCTCCCTCTCTCTGCTCAAAACCAGCCCGGGAAAGGAAGGGCCAGCAGTCCTTGGGATGGCTGAGGAGAAGCAGGGCTTGGGGAGGTGGGGGTGCAGAAGGATGTGGCTGCCGAGGTGCATCAGTGACTGGCGTTGGTCTCAGCGACTGGTCTGCACCAGGGGGTCAAGAGACTCACCCCTCATCCTGCTCCTAAATCCAAAGGGATGAGTTAAAGTGTGTTGCACACTTGTTTGCATTTAAGGTTTGGTTTTTTTTGTCCTTTACCCCATGACAACTCTTGCAGTGACCCCAGACAAGCCTTCGTGCTCCTCTGCCCTGCTTGTACATCACTATTCTGCACCACTGGGAAATGTTAATTATAAGGGAAAGGAATTAATGCAGACAACTTGTGTTCTCTGGTTAGGACAGCCTGGCAGCACAGTTAATCCAGGTGGAGCTGGCCATTTCTCATTTCAAGGGATGTGGGAAAGTCACAATAACTGTGATTTTTGTATTTCTGGGCTTGCCTTAACCTTACTGAGAACAGCCTTCTGGTGTACTGGGCAGTAGTTGCCAATGCTATGAAATTGCTTCACATATATGTATTATTATCCCTGTTGTCATGTGCTCTGTTTTTCTTTTTTCTTTTTTTTATTTTTGTCCCAGCTGTTGCAAATGAATATTGTATAATATTTTTCAAAGGACAAGTTTTAATACTATGAACTAGGTGCCAAAAATCTACAATTGCATGCCAAAGCTGAAGAGCCGTTATAATTATAAAGATACAGAAAGCATTAAAAATATCCACAGAGATATAAAAGTATCTCTGTTAATTCGGGAAAACAGGTGGCCCAGAGAAGTTGTGGCTGCCCCATCCCTGGAAGTCTTCAAGGCCAAGTTGGATGGGGCTTGGAGCAACCTGGGATAGTGGAAGGTGTTGGAAGGGGTTGGAATGAGATGCTCTTTAAGGTCTCCTCCAGTCCAGGCCATTCTATGATTTTTGGGCTCTCAGTTGTGCTATAAATGAAATGCAGTGCAAGGGATGGCACTTCTCAGAGTGAAACCTTCGTGGTTAATGAAGATCTGCAGTTGCCAAAAGCTTCCTTTAGAAACTCTCACCCGCATTTTCGGTTGCGCATGGTTCGTGTTGTTGGTAGAAATTATTTTTCCCATGGAGGTTTCAGATGTACGTATTTGAAACTTAATTTAAAGAAAAAGTTCCAGCTCTGCAGTGTGATGGAGTGTGCTGCTGATGCCCTCCCTGTGCCTGTCTTGTGAAGCCCACGAGACACCATAAAGGTGGCAGCTTCAAGAGGAGCTGGACAAGAGCCAGGCCAGCCTGTGGAGGAGCTGCTCTGTCAGGGCACCCTCCTGATCCCTGCACATCCCACCCTGGGACATGGGGGCTCACTCAGGGTGCAGGGCAGCGAGCCAGGAGAGCCCTACTCTGAGTATCACAATTTTTAGAAATTTTCTGAGTTAATTCTTGCTAGAGCATGGACTCGATGATCTTAAAGGTCTTTTCCAACCTAACCATTCTATGATTCAGTGTCTTTTAGAAAGGCCCCCAGTGCAGAGATAAAGCTGTAGCACTGGCTGAGAGCCCCCTGCAGTCCTTTGTTGTGCTGTAGTTTATTGCAATGATTATTGTCCGTGTTGTTCAGGAAAAAAATTGCACTTTGCCCTTGCCCTGGCTCTGCGTAGCTCCAGCTTCCCGCCGTGCTGGAAGGCGTCCCAGTGCCGGTCTGCTCCCTCCCAGGGACCTGCTCTGCCTCTCCTGCCCTCTCTGAGGCAGCCAGGTCGTGCTCAGCAGTCACCACTCCACGTTCCCCCAGTCTTGCACTGTACCTGTGTCTTCAAGCCGCCCAGTTACTCCTGGAGTCTCCTCCAGACCTTGGTCAGAGGTGAGAGGAGTCTCCAGGTGCCCACAGAGGTCGTGGAGTGCAGAGCACAGAGGCTCTACCATCCCTTCTCCTCCTGGAGACCCCAAATTTATCCCGCCTGTGGACATATCCCTGCATGCCTGGGTAATCTACTGCACCATGCAGGGGCCGGGGGACATGCCCCGGCCTTTGAGGTGAGTGGCTTTTAAGCAATTCAGTTTTTTAAGGTGTATCTTAACATCTCTGTAACCAGCTATGCTGATTGCTTCTCTCCGTTCTGTGTTGCCAAGTTGTTCTCTGCATTTAGTGCTTTGCTGGTCTTGAGTCACTTACACAGCACTGGTTTTCCTGTTTCCTTCCCAATTACTGCCAGGAATACTGCATGGCACAGGGTGACAGTGTAGTTTCTGTTGCAGCCAGTGTCAGCAGGCCTGTTTGAGATGTGCCAGTAAAGTGTTACCAGCAGCTGTCACCCACTTCTGTGCACTTTAATGAGGTGTGTCATACCAGCGCTGCCTTTCACCTGCACAAAGACTTCAGGTGAGGGGAGAGCTCTTTCCTTGGTGTTGTAATTGTGATTCCTGACTCCCTGACCTTACCCTGAAACCAGAGCCTTGCTGGGCTCCAGGTCTCACCCAGCACATTCACCAGGCTGGCTTGTGCCTGTCCTCGGGGACCAACAGTGGTGATGGCTCAGAAGGCTTTTTGGCATGATCTTATAAAATTGAAGGTGTAAATGTATTTGGAGCTATTGTTTAAGAAGGATCTATATTTAGTGCCTGCTGTTTAATATCATCCCAGGTTACTCCTGACAAATGTGACTGTGTTGTTTTCCTTTCTGCTTAGGACAGTAGTGTTTATATTGTCTATTTCTTCCTTTTCTGCATTCTGACTAGTGTTTCCACCATTCTTTCTGTTGTTGTCAGTGGGACTTCTTGTTGTCCTGTATACCTACAAAAAACCCTGTATCTTGTTTTTTAACAGAACTTGACATTTTACTCACAGTCTCATTCACTTCAGGTGTTGGCGTTATTTTAGGGACTTCGTAATGGTTTACAGATTCCAGGATTCGTTAATTCCTTCACTCATTAGGGTTGCAAGCTGATACGTGGTTTTTTCCATATGATAAAGGTGGACGTTTTTGCTGCCCCATTTGTCCTGGGCAATCATTCATGTTTGTGCACTGACAGAATACCTGGCGTGGTTCCCTCCCTGGCAGCTCTGGAGCCGGGCTGGGATGCAGCATTTAGGTCAGTTCTCCTCGGGATGCCGTGGCAGGAGTGGGCTTTGTGGTTCCCACCACGCTGCTGCTGGGCCCAACCCCTCTGTCCCCTGGGCTTTCCCTTTCCGTGGCACAGGGGAATCTGTTTCTCTCCTGATTTTCACCTGTGGCACGAGGGAAAGAGGGATATGTGGAGACTATGCGGAGATGGAGAACTATGGGGTGGAAAATGCAGGTTTTAAATCTTTTTTCACCTTTACTCCTGCATGTTCACACTGTCATAAATGAGCTCAAGGAACGCAGGGCAGGACTGTGTTCCTGCCAGCCCAAATAAAACCAGGGGCTGTTTGCATTTCCACTTACTTTGTAAAAATTTTCCTTGCCTCCGAGACGGGCTGCAAAATCTGGGCTTTTGTGGCTGCCAGGATACAGTGGAGCTCATCCTGCCTTACTCCATGGGAATCAGGGGCATCTCCAGGGACAAAGCATCCCAAATATGGGAAAATTGTCCTCTGAGGGCATTACTTCTCTTGCTGGGTGATCCCCTGGTGGGGTAACTTGCTTTGGGGCAGTGGTACCTCGGGCTTGCTGGAGCTGTTCCCCATGGGAAGCATCTCACCGCTGGCCCTCAGGGATCCCCTGATGGAGCCAAACCTGCAGAAGGTTTGGGCTCTACGTGCTGCTGACACCTCGCAGGAGCCGAGAGCGTGTTACAGCAACAGATTCCGTATTATTCCAGCCCTGCAAGCGTCTCCCTGCGATATTAAAAACACCAGCTAAAAGCCAAGTCCAAACTCTCAATGAATGACTCCCTGGAAATGCTGTCGGGCACGTTTCAGTGCTGCTTTGGCTTTGATTTAGACGGGTAAACACGGTGAGTGGGTGTTTGCTTTGACTTTTCCCTCACAGCGAAAGACTTCCTTTGAGGGAAGGTGAAGCCTCCAGTGCTGCTCCCCATCCCAGCACCAGCCCAGTCTGCCTGTGGCTGGGGGTTGGCCATGCCTTCTCTGCACGCCTGGGCCTCCTGTTGCCCAGCAGCAGTGGGAACCCACAGTTTCCCCAGGATCAGGGATGCCCCGTGCCCAGGGCTCTGCTCACGGGTGTGAATAACCCTGGCAGAGCCTGGTTTCTCCATCTGGGTGCGGCTCAGTCGTCCCAGTTGGGATAATGCTGCGGGGTGACATCTTTGGCTTTTGCAGGCATCTCCCCCTGCTTGTCCCACACTCTGCTCTGCTCTGCTCCTCTTGAAGCTTCCCAAAATCACCTCCAGCTGGGGCTGCACCGGGGTGTCTCTGGCATCAGGGACAGCCTTTGCTGCGTGGTGGGTGGTGGCTGGGGGAGGCAGGGTGGGCGCAGCCCGTCCTCTCCTTGCCCTGCTGCACCAGGAAGAGCCCCCTCTGCTCCTCACGCGTTCCCCCATCTCCACCAGAGCTATCAAACCCGGCTCCTTGGCAGCCCCTGCACGTAGGAACCGTCTTCTGGTAACAGATTGTTGTGTATGTAATGAACCCGAGGAAAACAAGAAACGTGAATGCTGCGGGGCGATGCGAGTTTGCTGTTCAGTCTGCCAAATCCACGCTAATTCAGACAACTCACAGATGTTTGGCTGCTCGTTCGTTAGAGAGATTTATGGAGGATGCAGAGCTCGGAAATTTACGGAGAGACGGAGGTGGCAGTGTGGGCAAAGGTTTCCTGGCCCTGGAGGGCTCCTTCCCTCCCTCCACTGTGCCTTCTCCTTGCCGGTGTTGATGGCAACGGATGGACAAACAGCAGGGAAAAGTGCCTTTCGGTCGCTAGGAGGATTAATAAAGGCTCCAGGTTCGTCCTTCAGGAGCCCAGGAGCTCTTTGAAAGCCATTTCTCAGCTGAGGAATGAACCTCCAGAGCCTGCCCAAGAGCCAAAGTACTTTGGTCTAATGCAAACAGTGTGGGGTGTGCAGGTGACAGCAGGCACGTGTGTCACCCTGTGTGGGCACAGGGACTGTCCACTGAAAGCATCTGAAATTCTTTTGATACTGCCTGCTGAGTTCAGGGAGGTAATTTCATTTTTTGGAAAGTTCTAAGTGATCATTTTGCTGGGCTTCACGTGAGGGTTCTGCAGTTTTGTGGTATTTATCCATAAAGGGGAGATGGTAGAAGATAGTGTAGAGTCTAGCAGTTGATCCATATTTTCCTGCTTTAAATCCAGGTATGTCCATAAGGGCTGTCAGTCTCTACCTGTTCTCCAGCTCAGCCTTGGAGAAAGGAGAGATTTGATTTGCAAGCAGCATCCAAATTGGCTCTGACAGCGATGATGGTGTTGTGGCTCTTGGCAAGTGTTCCCCAATTACACAGGGAGATGTCCCAGATCTTCCTTCTGCTTCATGTGGGTGGATTTTTGGTGGTCACTGATGAGCAGCAGCGTTACAGTCGGTGCTGCAGTGCTGAGTTCACTTTACATCTCCAGGATTTGCTTCTCACAGGGACTCTGAGAGCTCTGGAGCCAGCAAGGAAGCCTGGGCTGGCTGAGAATCCCCCCTAACTGAGGGTGGGGAGGCCCTGGCACAGGGTGCCACAGAAACTGTGGCTGTTCCAACTCTGGAAGCATTCAAGTCCAGGTTGGATGGGGCTTGGAGCAAGCTGGGACAGTGGAAGGTGTCCCTGCCTATGACAGGAGCTTGAAATGAGATGAGATTTAAGATCCCTTCCATCCCAAACCATTCAGTGGTTCTGACCCTGGGAGCATTACTGCGTGTCTGTGAGCAGATGGATGTTGCTTCCTAGGGGCAGGTATTCCCAGGGGTTCACGTGCTATTTGAAGTTGTTTATGCTTGAGAAGTGAGTCAGTAAAAGTGGTGTGGGGGGGCCATTTACTGTCTCCAGCTCAAACATCTTGGGCTGTATATGGGAAAAGAATATAAGGAAGAAACAAGAATTGGTTTTTTGTGTCTGTTTACTAGAGCAGCATGCTCTGAGCGGTAATTAAAAGTAAACCCAGACCCTGCTGCCTTGTTCAGCATCCCTAGTTGTTGAGACTAAGCAGCCAAAGCAATTCTCAATTCAGCAATTCCTCAGCATTTGGGAGCGTGGCCAACACTCACAGTGTCTCACAGACCACTGCAAATTCTTGTAATAAATCTCACAACTGGGGCAGCAGGGGAAACCCACAGAAAGGTGAGATGGTTTGTTGGGCCAGCAGGCTGGGCTGCTGCTGCTGCTTCAGCTGCCCTTCCCCAGAGACAATCCTTGGTCCAGTGTTGCCACTCTTCCTTGGAAATGCTACTCAAAGGTAGAAGCAGTCCCCTAGTGAGCAGAAAAGACAACTGTTGCAGGTTTGCTCAAAGCAAACGTGTCATTTCTGTGGTCACTGCGACTGGGATCATGCTGTAGGCTCTGTCTGCATGGCCCACGCTTCCAGGGATGGGGCAGCCACAACTTCTCTGGGTAACCTGTGCCAGGGCCTCACCACCCTCACAGGGAAGAATTTTTTCCCTAATATCTAATCCAAGCCTACTCTCTTTCAGTTTGAAGCAATTCCCCCTTGCCCCGTCACTTCCCACGGCTCCTCGCTTGCACCTCTCTCTTGCTGGTCGCTGTTTCGCAATGACTAATTTTGCTTTCTTCTTTTCCTTTTCAGTTGCCAGGGAGGAAAAGGCAAAGTCACTGCCAGCACCATTTCCTTCGAGCTAAAGATGTTGAGACAGAGCACCTCTGCCCCTGCCCTGTCCTTTCAGTCCTTCCGCTGCTGGTGTGTACGGGACTCACTCCCCTGCCACTCCTATTCCCTAAGAGCACGGGGGCAATAAACCTTTTACTCAAGTAGATGGTGTGTAATTTTCCTTAATTCCTCTTACTCCTATTTGTGAGAGCTTGCCTGCCGTGGAGGTTCAACCCAAGCACGTAGATCTGGGTATGAGCTTGGCCTTCAGGCTCTCCCTGGAGACGGGGGGTGTTTGGATGTGTGGTTTGGGGCTTGGAGTGCTGGGGACTCGCTGCCTTTGGTGCCAGGCTGAGGCAGTACCCAGGCACGTGGAGCAAGGAATTGGATTGAAATAACAGTTTTATTTGCTCAGTAATTCATTTACGGTTGTGGGCAGGACCCTGGTGTGTCTCTTGTTCCTGGTAGGAGGGTTGATCTCAGGAGCCAGGTTGCACGTGGCCATCGGTGGTGGCTGCACGTGGCATTTTTGATTCCTAACATTGCCCCACAGGATGGGTGTTGTGGTGGGAGACCTCGAGCTCCTGCTGGCTGTGGATTTATCGGCGTGGCTGTGGATGTCAGCTCCAGCCAGGCTGTCCTGCGCTGGCAGGACGGGTGGGTTCTGGGCTGTGTTGGTGAGAGCCTGTGTTCCTGTGTGAAGCTGTTGGTCATGAGCACGGAGGTGATGTGGTTCTTGAAGCTGTGCAGACCTCGGGAGCCATGCTCACCTCAGACACCCCTGTCACTGCTTCCCCCTTTGCTGTGTCACGTGCAGACAAGTCCTTCACTTACTAATTAGTGCTGAAAGTGTGCCTTTGTCTTGTTAGTCCTGGAAAAGTCTAGTCTGGATGCAGGCAGGAGGCAGAGGAAGACATTTCCTTATTCCTTTCCTTTGTGTCTCTGAGTACCTGGAGCATGAGGCAGCAAAAGTCTTTGCTGGGCAGGAGTCGGGAAGGAAGGGAACACTGTGTGGGAGTCTCCTGGATGGTGTTTGCCCTTCCAGCAGCTGGGGAAGACCCTGTGGAGCAGGAGGAACTGACTGCAGGCTCAGGCTGAGATGGGCAGAGCTGCAGCCTTTCTCCTCCCAAGGCTGGGCAGCCTGGGGCAGCTCTTTCCTCCTGACAGAGTCCCAGGGGACAATCCTGAAGCTGCTGCCTCCATGGAAATTTTGTCCTTTGAAAGTCACGTGCACTAACTCATGATCCTGTTTGTTCAGGACTAGTCCATGGGGCATTTTCAGAGTGTAAAGATTTCTTCTTGGGCCCTGAATGGCATCGTTCATGTTTATTGGAGGTTTTTACCCCATAAATAATATTCTCTAATGACATAGAATAGTGCTCAAGCAAGGAGAACAAACTGCCCAGAGCTGAGCCCACTCAGCCCTGCTGCAGAAAGCAAATCATTGCCTGAGTGAGGAAATAAGACTTAGCTGCATGCAAATGATAGACTTAATGGATTCTTTCCAAATTCATAACACAATATATCAATAAATTGAAGATGTACTCCTTAGCATTGTCCAAAGCTCTGAGGGTCAAACAGGATGTGCAATGAGGAGATTCAGTGTAGCCCCAAATCACTTCTAAGAAGTGGAAGGATGGGGAGAGAACCATAATTTTTAGTTGGGGTGAATATTGCCCTGTTATGCTCCAGAAAGCCTTAAACCCCACAATTTTCAATTACAGTCACCAGTTTTGTCTATTTCCCCAAATTCTTTGTAGCCCCGTGTAGGGTTTGGGAGGGAGTGGCCAGCTGTGCTGTGCCTGGTCTGACTGCACAGTGGCCTGACTGCACAGAGAAATCAAGATGTGCATAGTGGAGGGAAGTTCTGTTTCACTGGGGAGAGTGGGAGGGTGGTGAAGCCCTAGAGTCATGCTCAGAGTTTGGCCCAGAGGGATTAGGTTTGGCTCTTCAGACGTGTGGGTCTAACCTGCATTGAATAAACTCCAGAAATCACTGTGACTCCTTGCTCAGCCATTTTCTTCAAGCACAGCACAGGGAGTGGTGCTGGGGCAGGGACAGGGAGTGGGGTCCTGCTGGGGTCGTGGCTTCTTTACTGGAGGCTTTGAGCAGCATTAAAAATTCAGCAGGGGCAGGTGATTTATATTCTGAGAGAATTCACACTGTTCTGCTTGCAAGGTGTATCAGCATGCAAAGTGCAGCTCCAGCTCCTCGTTCCCGTGTGCCCTTTCCACTGTAAACAGGTTTTATGTCAGAGTGTGTGTCTGGAGATGGATTATTGAGCTGGACATGGATTGAATGTTTTCTGTGGTGATCCCACAGCAAGTGGAAGTCTGTGTGATGCTGGGCTTCAGTCATCTTCAAAAGGAGATTTCTGGGGGTCAGACCATGAAATCATGGAGTTGGTAAGGTTGGAAAACACCTCTAGGATGGTGGAATCCAGCTGTTTCCCCAGCACGGGCAAGGCCACCACTGACCCATGTCCCCAAGTGCCACATCCACAGGGCTTTTAAATCCCTCCACAAATGGGGACTCCAGGCTTGGTAACCCTTTCTGTGAGGAAGGTTTTCATGAAGGATATGGGGATGGATACTGGTCACTGTCCAGGCTCCCTCCAGCCATGGCAGAGCATCTGACAGACAGTTTGCTGAATCCTGAGGTCTTTTCCGTGCAGCTCAGTGTAGCAGGTGAACAGGGCATGGCTGTGAGTGGTGCTTGGAGCCTGCTGTGCTAACACCAGTCGTGTGTGAGACCTCCCTGCAGGGCAGGGCTGTTTATCCCCCATGAGCAGCTCTAAGGCTGTGCTTGTGCCTTGTAAGGAGCATGTTTGTTCCCCAGCACTACCTCTGAAGCCCATGGATGAGAGTTGGATCATTTGATTAATTTTTTCCAAGCCCAATGGCTTCAATACCGTCCAGAAAGCAGCTCTGAGAGAAACCTCTGTCCACCTCTGCCACTGCAAAGATCACATGAGGCTTCTGCTTGGTCTGTGTTTTGAACCATGTAAAAAGCAGTTTGATAAAATTTGGGGGTCTCTGTGCACTAGAGCTCCTCGTGGGCTTGTCATACAGCTCAGGAAATTGTGGCAATCCCAGTGACCATGGCTCAAGTCTAAAATTAACCTTGACATCATGGTGAAGATAGTTCCTTTATCTGATTGCAAATGAGGAAATACATTTCTTAAAGTAATTAATGGTCCCTGAAGAGAATCTTTTTATTAGCGTGTGTGTGTGTGAAAGCGTCCAGGCTATAAATACACAGTGGTTTCCTCCTCAGCATCAATAGGGTCCATCCCAGCTCTGCAGTTTGTGTCCCATGGCACTTGTTTGCATGGAGAGGATGTGACAGGGCAGGACCGTGCGTCAGGAGCCCTGTGAGGCAGGATGGGGAGCCAGAGATCACGTTTCACTGGAAAGTTTCCCTTTTTATTGCAGTTTCTCCGTGGGGATGGTTGCAAAACCCAACCGAGCAGTGGTTAAAAGTGCTGATACCTGCAAGTGCGCCTGGGCCCCGACCTTGGGGGTGGTGGCTGCCAGCTTGCCAGCAGCTTGCTGTGCTGCCTGTCATTAGGGTTGTGTTAATTGCAGGGGGTGCAGAGGGAGAGGGGAGCTGTGATGGTGTGTGCTGCATCTCTGCCTGTGCTTGCTGCTGCTCCTGCCCGGGTGTGTATCCGAGGCTGCTGCTGCAGCATTACCCATCACCTTAGGGAAGGGTAATTATTCCTGAGGAAATCATACCTGGCAAATGAGGAGCTGTGCTCAGCTGCTTTCATGCTGCTCTGAAGCCTTGTTTGATCTTTGTGTTGACAGTGGCCCTGGTGTCCTGCCAGCACTGAGAGTTTGTCCCTGCAGCAAGCACTGGTGTCTCTGTGCAGGGATCAGGGACAGCTGAGATTGTGACAGGCAGAAATCACAGAATGGTGTGGTTTGGAATGCACCTTTGGAAAAACCATCCAGTCCCACCCCTGCCCTGGCAGGGACACCTTCCACCACACCAGGGTGCTCCAAGCCCCAATGTCCAGCCTGGCCTTGGGCACTGCCAGGGATCCAGGGGCAACCACAGCTTCTCTGGGCACCCTGTGCCAGGGCCTCCCCCCCCTCCCAGCCAGGAATTCCTTCCCAATATCCCATCTAACCCTGCTCACAAATTATGTGTCATTTTGACACTCTGAAATGTTTACTTTTCTATTTGACAGTTTTCATTTGGTCACTGAGTTGCCCAGAGGTTTATGATGAAGTTACCAATAAACTGTAAATTATGAGTCCACTGATATCCCATGGAAAGCTGGAGACTGTACCAGGCACCCTTGGGAACAGTAAATCTTTGGAAAATGTATTGATTCCCAATCTTGGCTTTGCACTCTGGATGAACTTTGTCCTCATAAAATAATAGAAGGTGATTTTTCTCTACCAGCCAGCTGGCCTTTAAATGAGCTACTCTTAACACCACTGCAAGCTCTAATCCAAGCAAACACGGACAGGATGATTTAGGAGCTGGGAAGAGCAGCCATGTCAGCTCGGAATAAGGGTTAACACTTAGTGGAATATTCTCATCCATTGTCCTGAAATATCACAATTGGTTGTGACTGGATGGTACAAGATCAGTGTTTTATGCTCTTTGGATCATGCAAATGGTGGGTTTGGTTGTTTGCATTAACTGCAAAGCAGCAAAATAGCGAAACAGGATTAGGGGAGTGATTTGGGGAAAACGCTGATTTCGGTAATCAGATTTGATTTGCAATCTGTCTGCTTTACAAGGGAATAAATCTGTTGGGGAGGATGCCAGGAGGGGAGGCAGGGCTCATGCTCAGGGCTGGGCAGTGCTGTATGAACCTGGCTTGCAGTTTGTGTTTTAAGAGGCTCCTTGTTGTCCAGCCTTAGCTTTTCCTGCCTAAACCTACCTAAGAAATAGGTAAGGATCAGGAGGCATGGTGTGGTCCTTAGGATTTCAGGGCAAGGAGCTGTCTCTCCATGCTTGCAGGCAACACTTTGCCTTGCTTTTTTCCCCTAAAGGGCTCTTCATAGATTGGGAAACATGGAGTAACTGGGGTGGGATAGGGGCATCCAGGGAATTTCACAGCCTTAATGATGCTGGAGAGGCTTTTTCTGCTGGACATCTGCTCCCAGCTGGTCTGGGGGCAAGAGCTTCTGTGAGATCAACCCTGGAGCTTTAATGAGCTCTTCTTCCAACATCTTGGTGTCTTCAATACAGGGGATGCCAGTCCCCTTTTCAAATGGAGAAGTCAGAGGAAACTTTATTAATTTGGCTGAAATACTTGTGTCCCTCCAGATCACCTTGTGTACCTTGTGTGCTTCCAGCAGCTCCTGTGAGTGCCCCATCCTGTGAAACACCTCAGTGCTGATGGGGAGCAGAGGGGCACCGACAATGTTTAAGATCCTAAAAGAAACACTCCCCTCAAGCAACCTCCATCAGGGTGTTTTTTGGGCAGTGCTTGCCCCTTGCCCAGTGCAGCCACCATCCAGGCAAGTCCCCTAAAGCTGTTCCTCTCTGTCTGTGCAGGGAATTTTCAACACTCCGAGGCTGTCCCTGCACATGCCCCGAGGAGCCGGCAGGGCCCAGCCTCTCCTGGGGGAACATGGACTGAAAGAGGAGCTGTGCCAGCCCCCAGCTGCCAGCACCCTTTGCCTGGACCCTGATGGACTCTGAGGCAGGACTGCATTACCATGGTGATGATCTTAACCAAAACTCGGGAAAACAAAGGTGCTGACTCCGTAACATGCAGGACTGAGCTGGTAAGCTTTGTGAAATCTCTGTTCAAAACTGTTTTACTGCCAAGAACTTTGCTGTAGCTTTGTAATGAGGGTTTTCTGTCCTGCAGGGATGGATCTTTAGATGGTTTGTAGCACTGATTTCTACCAAGCCGCATTAATATCCAAGAGGCAGGTGATTAGTAAATGATTGGAGTGCTGTGGCTTTTGCATATGTGGATTTCAGTATGAATCCAATGGGATAAACAGTACAAAAAAATCAAATCAATGCTGTGAATAACACAGGTGAGAAGTTGCTTCACCAACAGCGAACAGATGCTCATCATTAATAGGAGGATGAGCAAGTGGGAAGCAGGATTAAGTGGGAGATGGTGAAGGGCAGTGCTGTGGTACTTAATTTTGCTGGGAGCCTGGAGGGGTGCAAATCCAACCATGCTGAATGAGCAGACCACAACAAAAAACTAAATGAGGGGCAGCAAGCAGACTAAAGGATGCTGTGAGGGCTGAGTGTGCCTATGGTAGGGGCAAATAAGGGAGAACATGGCTGGAGGCAGGGTCAGAGCAAATGAGGAAGAGGTGCAGGGTGATGGAGAGCCATCAGAGCAAGGCTGGTTGTGGACATTTGCCCCTCTGTCCTCCTGGGGAGATGGGCATGGTCTGAGAAGAAACTCGCCCGAAAGGCAGGGTGCACTGAGAGTCTCAGATAAGGGCGTGCAGGAACACAGCAGGAAGCATCTGGCTGGATGAGCCATAAATGGGCATTCTGAATGCAAAAGAAGTAGAAATGCCTGGGTTTGCTGAGGATGACAAAGTGTCCAGCTGGGCTCCCCAGGCAGAGAGCACAGTGTGCTGGGGTGAAGGCAGGCTGCCCTGGCAGTGAACGGTGGAGGAGAAGGTGAGTGAGCCAAAGGCAGTGGAAAATCCTGCCTTAAAAGGGTGAAATTTGGGAAGGGTATTGATACATTACAAGAATATCCTTGCTCTAGTGTTAGTTCCTGCTGGGAAGGCAGCATCTCCCGTGGTTGCTGCTCGGGGTGGCAAGGGGGGAACCTGAACATCTGACAGTGGCTGTGTCCTGGGAAGTGTGTGGGGCAGGTGGAGGGGAGCTGGCTGCAGAGAGGCAGAGGAGAGTGGTTTCTTCTGCTCCTAAGAGAAGGGCTGGGTGCTCGGGCTGTGCGCTGGCAGGTGGCAGAGATGCAGAGCTGCAACACAAAACTTTGCCCTCGCGTGTTTGCCGAGTGTTTTCCGCAGCCCTGGGGCCGGGTCAGGAGTGCAGGGATAGTCCTGGGTACACAAGGTGAATTGCTGGGCTGCCTGGACTGTTAAATTGGGGCAGACAATCACAAGAAAGTTGACCCACTAAAGAAAGCAAGAGTTTTTCTGTGGACTTCGTGGGGAAGGCCAAAAAGCGAAACCCAAAGGAAATAAATGTCTGAGCACTGGGGCAGTATCACCTGCCAACAGCCAATGGGCTCGTTTGGTTCAGCTCCCAGTTTGGTTTAAAGACAAAATTCTTACCAAATGGTAATTATACTCGATATGGGACATATGTCAGATTCCTCTCCCTCCTGCATTTGCAGACAGTGTCTGGTCTCTGGGGCTGGCACACAGATGTGCACTGGCACAGCCCCTGCCTTCTCGGGGCCTTGTCCCACTTCCATCTTTGCTCCACTTTGACTGCTCCTTGGAGACAGCTGCCTGTCCTCTCTGCCTCCTGATTAATTCCACTGATGGATCATAAGGTGGGGCTTGACAGATGGAGATATCCTTACTTCACCTAGAAAAGTGGCACATGCTCCAAAGGTGACTGACCCTGATTTACCTTCTCCACATCTACACCCCAGAGTTGTTTTATGCCTCCCCATCTCTCTATATTCAGTATTTTCAGCATTTTGTCTATGACGTGAGATCCTTTATTGCATTGCTCAGGTGCTATCATTTGGTATAACACTATTATTATTATTATTATTATTATTATTATTATTATTATTATTATTATTATTATTATTATTATTATTATTATTATTATTATTATCCTCATTATGCACTGGAGATGCTGGCACAGAGAAGCTGTGGCTGCCCCATCCCTGGAAGTGTCCAAGGCCAGGTTGGACAGGGTTTGGACCAACCTGGGACAGTGGAAGATGTCCCTGCCCAGGTGGAACTCAATGGCTTTAAGGTCCTTTCCAACCCAAACCATTCTGAGATTCCGCAGTTAATGGGAGCAGGCAACATGTAAAACACGGATCAGGAGGGAAGGTGTGAGTGCAGTGCCCTAATGCCAGATAAAACACAATTATGGCAGTGCAAATGAACGTGCAGGCCGTGCTGGTGCTTTCCCTCAGATGATGTAAAGCCTCAGTCAGATGGGGTGGTGTTGCCAGGATAGACACTTCAGAAGCCAGAATATGGATATTTTTAGGGATAATAAAGGAACAATTAGTATGAAAGTGTGTTTTTGCAGGCATAGCTGAAATGGCATGCAGCTGTGGATAACATATTGATTTATTACATGTGAACCCATCCGAGCTCATTTTTAGAAGTCTGATGGTGTTTCTTATGCTGTCAAGAGGAAAATTCTTGGAAAAAAAGAGTGTAAAAAGCAACCAGGATTATTTTGTACCCATACAGTGGCATTTCCCTCTATTTTTAGTGCAAATCAGCACAATCTGAGTGCAGACTCCCCAGAAGTGCTGAGGTGAGGCCCCCTTGCCGTGGAAACACATTATATGCTTAAAAAAGCCAAATAGCTGCTTTGTACCTAGACATGGGAGGCCTTAATGGGCTTGGATGAGGTTCAAGATACCACTTCTGCTGCTTTATTGCCCAGTCCAGGATTACCACTGAAGTGCAGCTCCCATTTTAGTTTCTCCAGAGTTTTGGGTCCCAGGGTTGGGGACTTCACTGCAGCTCTTCCCCTGGGTAAGGACTGGCTGCAGAACCCTTGATCTGCAAGCTCAGGCCTCGACAAGGACTCAGTTAAAGTTGATTTCATTGAGGAGAGGTGAGTGGGTCTGTCCCCTGGCCCCTGATGGAACAGGGCTGTCACAAGGCTCTCCTCCACGCCGGGGTTTGCCCGGGCTGGAGGCAGGGTGGTGCCTGGTGCCCAGGTCCAGTCTGTGAGAAGTGAATCGTTTTTCTGGTTGTTTGCAGCACACTCCAAAGATGAGTCAAGGACCTACCCTCTTCTCCTGTGGCGTGATGGGTAAGTAACAGAAACTTCTCTCCGTGTTTCCTCCGCCTCCGCTCCCACTCCCTCATGGCGATGGGTGGGGAGGTGTCCTGACTTTTGGATGTCTCCAAAACCGCTGCCATGCAGACTCTGGGGTGGGCCCCCGCAGCAGGGATGGAGGGCCACCCACCCCACCAGGCCACTCTCCTCCCCAGAGGTGGTTGTTGTGCCCTGTTGCCATTGCTGAGTGAATTGCTTCTCTCCTTTCCCCTCCCCTTTGATACATCTGCTTGTTTTTAGAGTTACTCTTACAGCTGAGATTATAAACATTTGGGGTCTGAGGTTGTGTTTGAGTATCCAGCCCAAGACTGCGGTTCTTGACTGTTGGCATGATGCAAGCAATAAATAACAGCGTTATCACTAAGACGTCCTACCACGTGGCACAGAGTGGTTGGACAGACCTCAAACAATAAGGAAAATGTCTAATTATTGCCATTGACAGTAGCCGTGATATAAGACGTTTGATACCTTTTATGTCAGAGCTTGCTATCAATTTTTATGCTGAACAGCCACCAAAACGGATGGAAGATTGGTGCCTTGGATGATGATCCTGAAAAACTGATAGCGCTGTTGTTTTGTGCTCTTTGGCGTTCGTAGTGGGGAGCCACTCACTGGGCGAGGCCCCAAAACCCAATTAAAATTGTAGGTCAAGTTTGAGCCAAGCTCCTTGCTGTGAAGGCCAATCCTTCACAGACAAAGAGGCTGCCCCTTTTCTTCATGGACACAACTCTCATTAGCGTTAATGAGAGCCGGGCACATGCTCTGGCAGGAGATGTCTCCCAAGCTCTCTGATAGCTCCAGCCATTGGGAGTGTGGGGAGATGGAGAGAATTTGTGGTTTTTTTCACATGAAAATCACAAGCTTCAAAGTCAAGAAGGGATAGAGGCAGCCCCTTCCCTCTCTCCTGCCTTTCAGACATGAGTGGGGAACAAAGAACCCAAATCAGATGGTTTTGTCTTGCACTGTAGCACTGGCAGGCTCTTCAGCAGATACACAGAGTCTCTGCCTAATTGAGAAGCAGCTTGTCTTTAAGAGCTTTTACAAAGCCTTCTGCATTTTCGTAGCACTGCTGTGCTGGTCTTCATGGCTGCCAAATTATCCTCCTTCTGAGGGAGCTGAATGTCACCTCCTTGACCTCAGCTTGCCCTGTGGTGTTCTCTGTCATGCCCAGTCAAGAGGAGCCCATCCTTCCCTCGTGTGAGGGTTTCACTTTAGGAATCTTCCCTGAGCATTCTTCTTGACACCCCCAAATGTGGGCCACAATCACAGACTAATCCAGTACCAAAACTTGCTTGACTTTTTAAATAAGTTATTATTTAAATGCAAAACTGGGGGAATATTTCAGGTCAAAGGGCCAAGTCTCTGTTGGTGGAAAGCACTGAGATAAAGAAACACAGTGAAATTTGGACTGGTAGCACAGACAACATGAGGCAAAGACTCACTGTCCTGTGTATGTTGGAGGTTTGGAGGGAAATTGTCTGATTTTTCTGGGGTTTTAGACAAAAGAGGATCTTAGAAAAGGGTCTTCCTGGTGCCTTTGGGGCGAGGGCGGCTTTGGGCAGGAAGGCAGCTTGTTTCTGGACCCTGTGGCCATGGAGCAGCAGGGGAGAGGCAAGCCCAGCCTCTGCCAGGGAGAGCATCATCCAAACCCTGGATGCTTTCCCCATAAGGTACTAAACACTGCAAGAATCTGAAAATGGATTATAGATTGTAACCGAACTCAGTATGTTGAGTAAACATTACTAAAGACTTGATGTATTGGATGATGCATGGTTAGGTCCAGTGCTCAAGGTGACCTAAATAATCTTTTGATTTTTAGATTTATAAGAAATATTCCTGCCAGTGAGATGATAATATTACTAAAAATAGTGGGTCTTGTCTTTGTGTAGCCCTTTGCCTGGAGGAAGATTAAAGGTGAAATGCCTAAAACTATAAATCCAACAACTTCTGTTTTCCCTTCTCCTTGATGGGTCCTTGAAACACCCAGGAGTGTAAGAATTGTCCTGTTGATGGATATTTTTTTTTCCTTCCTCCTTTTTTTCCATTTTCCTTCCTCAACAGTCTCCATGGCAGGTCCCCAGTGAAAATATCAGTGACTGTGCTAGAAAAAGGTGGCATGTTAGAAATTGGGACATTAGGGTGGTGAGGGCCTGGCACAGATGGCCCGGAGCAGCTGTGAATGTGCTATCCCTGGAAATGTTCAAGATCAGGTTGGATGGGGCTTGGAACAACCTGGGATAGTGGAAGGTGTCCCTGCCCATGCCTTTTGTTCTCCACCCAAAACCAGAAAAAATCCAATACAGGAAGTCAAAAGTAGTAGAATCCCAGAATGGTTTGGATTGGAAGGATCATTAAAACCCATCTCATTCCACCTCCTGCCATGGGCAGGGACACCTTCCACTGTCCCAGGTTGCTCCAAGCCCTGTCCAACCTGACCTAGTAAGAGAAGCTTCGTGGGTGTGTGCTCTGACCTCCTGTTTTCTATGTAAGCAGGAAATTATCTCCGAGGGAAGCTGCAGGCAGGGTTTTATTGAGGTTGTGACAAGGTGCTTGCACATGCAGGATCCCCGTCCCAGCCCTGGTTGTACAAGGGAGGAGGAGGAGGAGGATGGCTTTGAACCCACTGGGGACAGACTCTGCACTCATCCTCTGGGAAGTGCTCTTTTCAAAGCAGCCATCCTTTCCTGTTTCCCTTGGAGGGCTCTCTCAGAGTTTGTCCTCCTGGAGTGCTGCAGCAGAGCAGGGTGAGGGAGGGAGCACACAGGTCAGCTTGTCTGTCCTTTGGCACTCTCACGTCACTCCTCCACCACATTTGGCAACACCATCATTGCGAGCGTGCCGGGGCAGGGTTGCAGCCTTGGGCTCGCTGTTGCACAGCTCTTTCCTGGAAGTTGCTTTTCACCATCCGTGGGTGACAGAGGAAAGCCAGGAAACCAGGAGAAAAGCCAGCTGGTGGAATCATTAAGGTTGGAACAGACCTCCAAGGTTCTCAAGTCCAACCTTGAACCCCTTCATGGGGGTCATGGCCCTTGACTGCATCCTGAAAGCACCTGCCAGGCTTGCATGCCTCTTCTTTCTGAACCAGGGTTTTCTGGAATTTCAGGGTTTTTTTGGAAAGGCCATCAGTGTAGAGCATCTTGGTGCACCTTCAAGCACAGTCACCCTGCAAAGAGAAAAAGCTGTGCAGGGAATTCTGGTGAGGTGCAGCTGAAGTGGGGATCTCCAGAGGATCCCACTGAAGAGCTGGGCACGTTTCACTGTTGAGGCTGGGGATTTCCCTCCCCCATGCAGGCTGTTGGCACGAGGAGCCCACAGCCCACAGGTGTGTTTAATCTCCAGAGTAGATTTTGGGGCTGTTGTTTTCATTTCCTGTTGAAGCACAGCTCTCTGCCCATCGTATTTTCATTTATTTCTGCACTAGAAAGCCTCCCTGGCACTGCCATCAGCTAATTACAACCATTAAATGTGTTCCACACTTAGAAATTATCTCCTGAACATAAATAGGGGGCAGTGGAAAATGCAGGCTGCCTTTTCCCCTGTGCACAGGGACGGTGAGACCAAAATTCAAGTTGAACAACACGGAACAAAAAGGGAATTGGATGCACACCTGTGCCCAGACAAATGTTTGGGTTAGGTTCCAAACAGAATTTATCTGCCAAAAAGGATAAGAAAAATTGATTGAAACCCCTAATTGCTTTACAAGTTGCCATAATAAATTATGTATTAATGTAAATTATTTCATGGAAAAGAACGTAGAGGAAACTTGAGCAGAAGGATCATGCATTATGTATAAAAAGGAACTGTAAAAATATTATAGCAGCACATTTGTGTCGCTGTAGTTAAAGTTGTGTCAGCGTTTTGGTTTTACACCCTTCTCTGTGGTTATGAGTGGTCATTAAAATTTACTCTGTGTCACCAGAGGAGCACAGCACTCGTTTAAAAAGCCCAGGGCCACCGCAGAGCTACAAAGTGCCCGACGTGTCCGTGCGCTGCTCCAGCAAAGCCTGGAGCTCAGCCTTTGGAAACCTGGCTGTGATGCTCTGAGGATGGATCCTTTCCTCTCTGGGGCTGCGCAAAGCTCTCAGGGGTGGAGGACACCACCCATCTCCCCAGTTCTGGGATGTGACTCCAGCCTATGAGCACTCCTTGCCCTGCACCACTGGGCTCGTTTGATGCAGGCAAGGTTTTGCGAGAGAACAGCTGGATTTTGTTAAGGTGTCTGTTTATTTTTGTAGTTTTAAGTCAAAATCTAGAAGTAAGATGCTATTTCACCCAGGGATACTGGCAGCCAAGAAGGACCTGTTTAAGCAGGGCAAGAGCCCCTCAGGCTGCACTTACACCATGCTCTGGTTGTCCCTTTGTTTTCCGACAGGCAAAGGAGATTTTTCCAGCCAGGCAGCTCACTTGCAGACCAAGGGGTTCTCGTGGTGGGTTTTATCCTGGAACAAATTGCTGCCTCAGGGTAAACCAGGCTGAGGTTTGTAATTTAAGAAAATTAATACATGTTTAACTGCAGCAGAATTAATGGCTCCAGTGCAATTATCGTTATCAACGTGCGCAGGATGGGAATCTTAGTCTTAAAAAATTGAGCAGAAAACCAGCTGATTTTCTTCAATAGGGCTTTCCAGAGTTCTTTAATTACACCCTCAGCCTTTAGACTATCCCATTTTCAAGTTTTTTCAGGGCAACCTGCTTTCTGTTTGCACTGAAAACCCATTTTCTGTGCTATCTGGTGTTTTGGGACTGGTCAGTGATGGCTGGGGGCTTGGAGGGGCCAGGTTGTGCCAGCTCACATTGTGCAAGGGGAAAAGCAAATAACCACAAGCTGGGGCTGGGGATAGAGGTGCTTTTACCATTTTCTTTGCCAGGTTTGGAAGATTTATAGCTGTTTGTGCTGAAGCAGGGATGAAAGAGGAAGGTGTCCCGTATCCTCCTCACCAAGGCCTTTTGTACAGTCTCTGGCCAGAGGATCGTGGCAGCTTGCCATGAAAAATCGGCTTCTATTTCTGTTTCTTTTGTCTGCTGACCTGACCCAAGAAATCTCTCTGCTGGCAGCATAGTACAGAGGAAAAATAATAAAGATCTAAACATAGATGGAGTTGTCTAGCGCAGATTTCTCACTTTTCATTGTGTTTATTGAAATGAGGGCAGCAACAGTTGAAATGCCGTGCGGTTATTGCGGGCAGAGCCAGGCTGTTTGTGGCTGGAGCTGTTATGGCAGCAGCTGGAGGCAGGGAGAAATGGGAAAATGGGCCAAGAGTGGTGCAAGGGGCCCCAAATCTGACCTCCTGACTTGAAACCTTAGTCAGAAGCGTTCTGCACCATTGCATCTTCCCTACCAGGCTGGTACGTGCAGCTGCGGGCTGGGCACGGCTTTTAATTCATCCTCCAGTTGCCTGAGTGGAAATACCCAAAAAGCCCCCCAGAATATTGCATGGTTTAGATACGATCATGTGAAACTTGGCAGCGACGGCTCTGCGGCATGGCTGGGCTCTGTTTGCAGCCGCCGCCGACAAAAACAGGCACCGGTGAGAGGCTGCTGGCTGATGACCTTTTTCCACTGCAGCAGCCGGCGGGGTTGTCCTGCCATGGTTTTCCTGCTGAGCCTCGGAGGTGTATCTGCAGAGAGCCCCGTCCTTTGCAGGGCAGCCCAGCCTCCAGGGTGCTTTGCTTTCTTCTTTTGTTGTCAGTGGCAGTGTGCGGGAATGAGATCATCCTCCTTAATCCTCTCTTCCGACCTGGCTGTCGGTGGGAAGCTGGGGAAGGGTCTGGAGAACAAGTCTGATGAGAACAGCTGAGGGAGCTGGGAAAGGGGCTTATCCTGGAGAAAAGGAGGCTCAGGAGGGACCTTCTGGCTCTCCATAGCTCCCTGAGAGGAGGGGACAGCCAGGTGGGGATCTCCTTCCAGGTAAAAAGTAATACAACAAGAGGAAACTGCCTCAAGTTGCACCAAGGGAGATTAAGATTGGATTTTAGGGAAAACTTTATCATGGAAAGGGCTGTCCAGCCCTGGCACAGCTGTCCAGGACAGTGGTGGAGTCCCCATCCCTGGAGGGATTTAAAAACCCTGTGGGTGTGGCCCTTGGGGATATCTGTTCGTGGTGGCCTTGGCAGTGCTGGGTTAACGGTTGGACCCAATGGTCCTAGAGGGCTTTTCCAACCTCAGTGATTCTGTGATTCCATCTTTTTTAAATTCAGCTGTAAATTCAGGCAATTATCAGTTGTGGAGCCCAGGACAAACCACACACATCTGAGACATGATTTAGCACAGAGATAACCAACAGCCACAACATTTTATACTGCTGAATTCCCCTTAGCTAGTGCAACCTGGAATATTCAGAGGCATGTTTTTATCTTCTTCTAGCAGTTTTGCTCCTGCTGGGACTGCCACTTTGTCTCTCTCTCCATCTCTACACCACACAACCAGCTCTGCTGGCAGTTCGGGACACCATATTCCAAGAGTTAATTAATTTGTACTGGAAAACATCCCATATGCTACTCTTTTTGTTTATGGACGTAGAAAGCGAGTCGCAGAATTAATTAACGCTAATGCCTGTGCGTGTGTGTTGTTTTGTTTTTTTGGGTTGTTTTTTTTTTTCCCTCCCTTCTGAACCAGAAAATGACAGATGGAGAGATCTCAGCAGGAAATGTCCACTCCAGCTCGAGCAGCCGGGCGCCAGCATCTGGGATTGCCTGTCGGACAAGGGCGAGGAGGGCTCGCGCTGGCCCAGGGACGCGGCCGGCACCTGCTCCGTCACCAACCTGATCAAGGACCTGAGCCTCAGCGACCCCCACGGCAACCCCTCGGCGCCCCCCAGCAAGCGCCAGTGCCGCTCGCTGTCCTTCTCGGACGAGATGTCGGGCTGCGGGACCTCGTGGAGGCCCCTGGGCTCCAAGGTGTGGACGCCGGTGGAGAAGCGGCGCTGCTACAGCGGCGGCAGCGTCCAGCGCTACTCCAACGGCTTCGCCACCATGCAGAGGAGCTCCAGCTTCAGCCTGCCCGCCCGCTCCAACCCGCTCTGCGGCGAGCATCCCGCCTTGGCCGCCCGCCCGGGGGGCCAGCCCAGGAAACCGGCGGCTGGAGGGCACGGTGGGGACAGGGTGGACATTCAGAGGTCCCTGTCCTGCTCGCACGACCGCTTCTCGTGCTCGGAGGACGGCGCGCCCTCGGCCTGCAGCACGCCGGCCTCCACGCCCGAGCTGGGCCGCCGCGCCGCCGGCCTGTCCCGCAGCCGCTCCCAGCCCTGCGTCCTCAACGACAAAAAGGTCGGGGTGAAGCGGCGGAGGCCGGAGGAGGTGCAGGAGCAGCGGCCCTCGCTGGACCTCGCCAAGATGACCCAGGTAAGAGGCGGCGGGGCTGTCCCTGCGAGGGGTCAGGTGCTCTGTGCTGTGCTCAAGAGCCTTCAGCATCCTTCACCCGTCTGGTGTGGGTGTGTGGCACCAAGAGTAATGTGGGTGTTGTGGGGAAACACGTCCTTCTGTCCAGGAAGGATCACCCATTCCCTTCCAAATGGATGTCTGTAGCAAATTCATGCACTTCTCTTCCACATTGGTTTTTGCACGCCAAGTCCACCACGTTGTCATTTCCTTGTGGCAAGGGTTTTAAGCAGGAAATTGTTAAACCCTACATTTTTGAGTTCAGGGGAGAGGAGCCCTGGGCCCGCCATGGTGAGATGAAGGCAGCACCTCAAGGCACCCAGCCCTGGCTCCGTCAGGTGCTGAATTCTTACTGCTACGGGCTTTACTTGCTCTTAGGCTCTGTAATTTTCCACTCTGGAGATGTTATCACGTTTCATTTTCAGTTGCAAACAGAGAGCACAACCTCCCTCTTCAATCTGCTGTGCAGAGCCAGGTAACAGATCTGAAGCACAAATCAGGGAGGATTTTGCTCCTGGGTCCTCTGTCTGCTGGACCAAGTGACTGGACTTCAGCAAGAGACAAAATGAGAGGCTGCACTGAAGGACAGCACGAGCAACATTTCCATTCCACACTTGTAATATTTCTTCTTCTGCGTTTTTATGATTTGACATTTCCCACATCAAAAACTTACAGTCACAAAGTCAGTGACAGCACCAGCTCAGTGTGGGATGGAGCTAATGGAGGGTGTGAAGGCCCCAGGGCTCTCACTGTGGGAGCAGGGGCACCCTGGCCACCTCCCAGGGTGGGCTGGCACCTTCTGCTGGCCTTAAACCTTCCCCCGTGGTTTCAGTTCCTTGTGGTCACCTGCTGTGCTTCATCCCAGAGTCACCCATGTTGGAAGTGTCTGCCCTGATGATTTTTTGTAGTGCTGGGGCCAGCAAAGCCTGTCTGGTGCAAGGCATCCCCTTGTTGTCTGCAGGGAAACTGATGGGAGGAATTCACCAGGTGGGTGAGATCCAACACTGGTGTGCATTTTCTCCTTACAAGAACATGGTATTTTATGGTGTTCTGTCCTTGGCAGTGCAGAGAGTGTTCAGAGGAGTGCAGTGGTATTGGAGGAAGAGATCATCTTCTCCTCCTCCAGAGGAGCTTAGAGGATAAAAAGGGTGAAGGAGTCACATATTTGGGTGAGATCAGGCGAAAAACATGAGGATTGCTCTTGTCTTTTCATAAATCACAGCAACAACATTTATTATGCCAAGCTTATTCTATTAGATAATAAGCTGGATGGACAGTAAAAACCACATACATGTGTTGTTATATTTTACTAGCCACAGGGTGGAACAGCACAACTGCCCCCTCTTATTCTCTCTGTGCCAGCAGATAGACATCATTTCACTTCCCTGGAAGTGTTCAAGGCCAGGTTGGATGGGGTTTGGAAAAACCCAGTCCAGTGGAAGGTGTTCCTGTCTGTGTCAGGGGGTGGAATGAGATGGGCTTTAAAGTCCCTTTTGGTCCAGACCATTCTGTGGTTCTCTGGTGTGATGGACAGGGAAGGAGGAGAGTGTCCAGCCTCTGGCTGGAAAGGATTTTGTTGCCCTCCAAGGATGTTGTGAGGCAGCTTCTCCATTGCATCAGTCTAAGGGGGAAAGTTTCTTGGCTGGGAAACAAAGGGCTTGGCCAAGGAGATCCTGAGGGTCAGCAGGAGCTTCCCTTTCCCTCCAGTGGATGCTGAGCCCAGGCACATGTTTATAATTTGGATGGCCATGGCTTTGACATGGGTGGGTGATCCAAGGATGACTAAAAATCTATAATCACTTGGATGTCCGAAAACAGCTCAGTCCATGTTCCTGGAAAACCCTCAGCTTGAGGAATAGTTGTTTTCTCTGGCTGCTGTCCTCCACGTCAAAATATCTTCCAAAGTGAGAAAGCAAGGCCTGAGCACTCGGCACTGCTCAGCGTTGGGGTGGTTCATCCTCTGGGAGAAGCGATACCACAAGGAAAGGGTCTGGAAGTCCCACACTGTGCAGCACAGGCTCTGTAGGAATGGGGAAGGGGTATCCTGGTGCAGCATCTCTCTCAGTGTCAGTGGGCACCCCCTCTCCCAGCCCCTCCCGTCCCTCTGGTCCAGGCTGGGTGGCCGGAGCCGCTGCCAAACGCCCGGTGGTTGCTACAACCAACAACCAACAACAGCATCACTAAGGAACTCCCCAGTGGGATCCAGTCCAGGCAGCTCCCATGGATATTCTCAGTTTCCAGGGAGGAAACCCAGCCGGGCTCGGGTGCCCATGGCAGCGGCTGAGTCCCCAAGTCAGGGATGTGCTGCTGGGTGTGGGGCTCGGGGCTGGAGCAGAGTGGGAAGAAAGCAAAGCCGTGCAAGGGCCAGGGTTGCAGAGCTGTGGGGTTGTGGAAAGCAGCGCTGGCAGGCGGCTCTCGGCGTGGGAGGACTGGCACAGAGGGACGAGCAGGATGAGGCAAGTCCCGGGGAGCATTCTTGCCTTTGGTGGGGCATGGTCAGAGCCCTCCCCAGGCCGGGAATGCCAGGAAAACCAGCTAATTCCTCGTGGGGAATACGTGTACTCAAGAAAAGCCGGCACATTGGGGTATCCCCCAGGCTGCTTTTAATGCTTCCAGTCCAGGAGACTGCAAAGTTGGGTGATTTCAGAGGAAGAAGTGAAATAATGGCAAAGTGTCCGTGTGGCTGCACGTGTGCTCTGGCTTTATATGGGGTAGAAACACCTCGTGTGCAATGGGCAAAGCAAAGGACAGCCAAGGTGCCCAGACTGGAGTTTCCAGTTATCCACAAAGGATCCACTTTTCAGAGGGGGAAACTGAGGCACGGGGCATTCCCTGAGTTCCTGGGTGCTGATGTCAAAGTGGGAACTGAACTTTGGGGTGCTGGGTACTGGATCAGCATCTGGCTCTGGCAGCAGATCGGTTAATTTTTCACTTGTGCTGGTAACCACATGTGTTTATAGGCCTGAAACCCGGTACCATAATCAAAATAAAAATAATTTGACCTGAAAGAAATGTTTTCTTCATACCAGGAGGGATATTTAGGCCAGGCAGGAGGGGAGGGAGCCACTCCTGGAAGCAATTACATGGCCACATAACTGGGCTAATTAAGAGAGAAACCTAAATGTTAAAGTTAAGCTGGGAGGGAGAATACTTAGGAAAATATTGCCTTTAATTCCTCAAAATCCTGGTTGTGTCTCTTCTGCCTGCAACTCCCATAGCCCAGAGAGGGGAGGTGGGCCCATATCCCTCCTTTTATTATTTCCTCAAATGGCATCAAACCAGACAGGCTTCAACCTCGGGCAGAAACCAAACCATGCACATGGTTGTCATTGAAATAGCAACACTTTTCAAAAGCCACGGGCACCACGACAATCCTTCTGCTCCTTTTAAATGCACGTGAACTCTTTGCCTGGTGCCTCTTTGCCTTTGAACTGGGAGTGAACCAGGGGGGTCTCAGGTGAGTGGTGATGATGAGGTGTCATTCAATTATCCCAAGTCTGGAGGCAAGTGAGGTGGGGAGAAGCTGGTTTCTACTTTTCACCCTAATCAAGGAGAGTTTGGGTACCTGGCCTGGCATCTCTGACCTCCTTAACACAAGGACATGAGCCATCCTCTCATTTCAGTGTAGGGCTTGGGCTTGCTTTCCAGCCTCAGCTTTTATTCCTTCTTTCCAAGTGAAGCACAAGCCCAAGGAGGACAAGATCCCGCCTCCCTGATCCCAGCAGTTGTTCTGACTGTGTTAATGAATCTCCTCACAGCTTGCTCTCCTTCCTAGGCACAGTGCTCTGGGCCCCACAGCCCAAGGGACTGTCTGTACTGGCAGGCCATGATCAGAAATGGCTGGGATCAGATTTTTTCGTGAATTGGGAGGTTTTTCAAAGAGTTGCTTTTTTCTTTTTCTGATGCGAGTTCATCTAAAATAATTGGGAGATGAGAAGTGTCGCAAAGGTGATGGGAGGTGGCTTAGACCAGGGGTTCTCCCAGCTGGGCTGATTTTGGCAGGAATGAGCGGTTTTACCCTTTGCTCAGAGAAGCATCTGGGTGAATTAGGTGAGAAAATGGATTTTCTAAAACAAAAGCACACTCTGCCAGGGATGCTCTGTGGTGGAGAGACACCCGCTGGCTTTTCCTCTCCCATGGTCTGGTGCAATTCTTCTGACATGTGCCACCTCCACATCCGCTGCTTTCTGACATCCCTGTGCAAACATTTCCTGGGATCTGGGGTGCCGTGTGCCCAAACGCCTCGTGGCAGCACCAACAGCGGGTTTGGTGGCTTGGCTGAGTCATGGACGGGAAGCCGAGCCATGGGCCAGCCCTGATGCTGCTGTGTGCAGATTGCCTTCCCTCACACAGGCTCTGGGCAGTGCAGGGGACACGTGGCACGTCCCTCACACCGGTGACTGCCGCCCTGAGTGGGAATTTGCAATGATCCCTGGCTGTGGCCATGCAAACCCTCGCTATCTCTTCCCCATTCTGCTTCCTGCTGTCTAAAATTTTGATGTGGTGGTCACCGAGAGATTTCAGTTTGTGTTAAGACGGTTCCAAACACAGCCATCCTTTATACAGATGTGGGTTCTTAATGGATGATTTATTTTTTTATATGTGTGTGTATATATGTATATATATATTTATATGAATGTTTAAGGCCAGGTTGGATACAGCTTGGAACAGCCTGATCTAGTGGAAGGTGTCCCTGCCCATGTCAGAACGTGATGGTCTTTGAAGTTCCTTCCAACTCAAACCATTCTATTTTTCTATTTTTATATATATATATATATATATGTATGTATTTGCTCAACCCAGCCATGTCCCCTGCAGCACAAGCCCCAAACAGGAGTAGCCCTGGCTGGAAATGGAGGGTGGTGCTGTAGAGTTTGAAAATATGACTTTCTGTGGAAAGAAAGGCACGAACACCTCTGTGGCATGTAAGGCGCTGCACTGCTGACAGGAATTGTCAGATATGATGAGAGATATTGGTTCATCCCAGTTGTAGGATCTGTGCATTGGTAACAAATGAAGGCTTGGGGATGGCACCTGTGCCCCGTTTCTGGTGGCTTCACAAGGTTTTGGCCCCTCTGTGAGCCTTCAGAGAAGCTGCAGTTTGAAGAGCTGTATCTCTCCTAACAAATACTATAGTCCTGGGCTTTTCCTCCTGAATTTTCTGTAATATCCATTTAATTTTCTATGAAGGTTGTACCCATGAACGCTGGGGATTCCCAGGCAGCTGGCAAAGTGCTTCTCCTCTGTGAAGCTCTGCATTATGTAATGTCTTGCAGCACATGGGACAGAGAGTAGCTACTATAGAATAAATAAGGCAATTAAAACACAATATTCCCTTGCATCTCCGTGGCTTCTGGAGAGCATCCCGTGGTTATGAGTTCATAAATAGCTTCTTCCCTGTGAGGGATGGCTGGATGAGAGGATGCTGGCAGCAGTGGGCACCAGCTGAGGAGGTGGTGAGGGGGAAGCCCTGGGCGTGCCTGATGAGGGTGAGCTATAGAGAGGACTTTGTGCCCGAAGGACGCCTGTTGTGGGAAGGGTCTGAGTACAAGGGCACCATTGACGTTGTTCCCTGGCTGGCTGGACAGACAGAGCCTTTCACGGGGTGACTTCACCGCCCTTCGTGGAGCACGTGCCTTCAGAGGATGGAGCCATCTGCACCAGGAGTCACAGGAGCATCCCCCCAAAATGAGGGTGTGTGGTTCTTGTGGTTTTCAGGGTTAAAATCAGCTCCAGCCTGGGCTGGAGATCCAGTGGACACAGTGCAGTGTGTACTGCTCACCATGGCTGGGAGCCTGGCTGGCCTCCCTGCCTTTCTTCCCTTCCAGAGTAAGGAATGATGGCAGCTTCCATGAGGATGCATGCACAAAGGAGTTTGTACCCTCCCAGAGCTGAAGTAAACAGCCAACCCCTTGAAATGCTTCAGGCTGGTCTTGGCACTGAGTGGGAAGAAATTTCAAACTGCAGGGTGGGAGAAGGGACCTCCCCTCTATGAGCACCCAAGTCTTTCCTTGAGGGGTAACATTCTCTAATTTTCACATCAGAAGATTTTCTGTTTAAATTTTGGTACCTTTCAGGCTTGCTGGAGAGGGCAGGAGAGGTGGCAGTGATCTTGATTGGCGTCAGCACCCACTCAAGCCGGTGACAAATATTTCCAAATGTAGTGATAGGCGAAAATCTGGAGGTTTTAAATTCCATATGTATCCCAGGAAATAGTTTGCTATTGATGTAACTTCTGAGAGAGATTCCAGCTTCCAAGCCCCAGTGTTTTTTAAATAAACAGGAATGAGAGTCTGCAAAGGTCAGTTTTTGGCTTGGTGGGAAAAAACCTTTGGTTCAGGATCAAAAGAAACTGGCTGGTTTGAAGGTGGGAGGAACACCTTTCACTGTCCCAGGTTGCTCCAAGCCCTGTCCAACCTGTTCTTGGACATTTCCAGGGATGGGGCAGCCACAGCTTCTCTGGGCACCCTGTGCCAGGGCCTCCCCACCCTCACAGGGAACAATTTCTTCCCAAAATCCCATTTAATTCTGCACTTTGGGGGTATAAAGGCATTCCCCCTTATCCTG
Organism: Orthonyx spaldingii; assembly: GCA_013397795.1. Classification (NCBI taxonomy): domain Eukaryota; kingdom Metazoa; phylum Chordata; class Aves; order Passeriformes; family Orthonychidae; genus Orthonyx; species Orthonyx spaldingii. The sequence continues at coordinate 717,382 of VZTJ01005380.1, read as the reverse complement.
TCACTTCAGGCCCTTGTCTGAAGTCCCTCTCCAGCTCTAGTGCAGCACCTTCAGGCACAGGAAGGGGCTCTGAGGTCTCTCCCAGTTCCATCCCATTCCATCCCCTGCTCCTGGCTGTACCTCCTGCTCCTGCCTCCATCCCCTGCTCCCAGCTCCATCCCACCATGAGGCCCAGGGGTGCAGGGTTGAGTGTGGCACCCGTTGTTTGCACTCACATGGGAGGACAGGGCTGGGAACACAAACAAAGCTTGGCAGTGTCTGTCCCAAACATGGACAAAATCCAATTGTATCCCGAGGATGCACATCTGACCCACCACGTGCTGATTAACCCTCCTGTCCCCAGGCTTGTGTGCTGCGTGACTCCAAAAAACAGCTTTTAGAAAGCACAGGGATTCACCCTTGAAGGAGTCAGAATGCTCAAAAGTGGCATCTTGGCTCAAGAAAAGGGATTTTTCATGCTGGTTTACAAAAAAAAAACCCCAGCACTAGGAGCTGCTGGGAGTTACTTGGAACCACTTGCTTTGCAAAACTCTCCCAAAGCGTTTCAGGAAGGCAAAAGATTTCAGGAAATGGTACTAAATGGATAATAAATAAATACTTGAATAAGGGCACTTCATTTTACCTGTCCAGAGAAAGATGCTCAGGGTTAGCCCAAGGTCGAGTCTGTGACAGAAAAGTGAGGTGTATTTCAAGTCTGCATTGGATTTGCAGGAGGTCTTGGTAGGTGGGGGCAGTCAGGTGCCACAAACTCTGCATTTTTGGTCATCCACAATATTATTTTATCCCTTTACTTGCTGGTATTCTCTTTTCAGTGCTACTGAAACAATGACATGAAGTTTGATTCTAATTTTTATAAAGTCCTGCCTTATAATTTAGGCCTTGAAATGAGAACCACAGTGGTATAACAGAAATATTACTTCTATGCTGAGAATTATGCAAGTGGTATGAAAATGGAATAGGGCTGAGAAAAAAGAATAATTCTGTATTAGTGATGACTCGTCCTGACTCGGGACAAGTCAAATCACTGAATTTCCCCAAAGATGAGCCACTCCAAATCCTGAAGTTTTGCCAGCCCTGGGGACAAGTCAGGTTCAGGTTCACCCTTTCCCACTGAAATCCATGGCAGTGCAAAAGCATCACTGGGAGAGCAGCCCTGGCCCTGCCACTGTCCCCACTGGGCTCCTGGCAGTGCTGAGTGTGTCGGCTGAGGGGCCTGCAGTGCTCTAGGGATGTCCTGCCACATCCCACGAGGATGCAAAGAAGGCAGAGGTGACAGGTGGGAAGAGCAGCAACCTGTAAGTAAGTAAGTAAGTAAATAAATAAATAAATAAATAAATAAATAAATAAATAAATAAATAAATACACAGTGATCGCTAAAGAACTGTCTGAGCAAATGGATTTCTCCAGCTCATAGCAAAGGGCTCGGTGTCTGTTAGGGAAAATATTTGTTCTTGGCAGGAAATGAGGATTTCCTCCAATTATCATTGTGAATAGGAATGGGCTGGGAGGCTGTGCTGGGACTCAGTCCCCACGTGTGGGATGTTGTGGGATGCTTGGGTGGGACAGCTGAGCCCCAGAGTGTTCACTGCTCTCTGATTCCCTGCATTGCTGTGCCTGCTGTAGTTCTCCATGATTTCTGGGATGATTTCTGGGATTCATCTCTCCAGCATCTCCCTGGGGCTCTGTAGCACCAGAGAGATTCCCACTGGTGGGTCATACAACAGCTTTTTCTTTTGCACTCGTGGAAATCTCCCTGAACATCCTCACTGTCACTGAGGCAGCTACACACTCCAAAGACAAGAGCAGAACTGTGAGTAAACCCAAATTATCTCCACAGGCTCCAAAAGCAGCATCAATACTAATGACTTAAAGCCTCCTTCTTGCTTTTTTTTGGTTTGTTTAATACTGTGGTGTGAAGTGACTTGGGAGGATAATAGATATTTCTGAGGCTGCTCGTGAAAGCTGTTTTTCACACCAAACAGAATAAAAGCAAAATTATCTGCTAAAGCTTTGAATGCACCAAGTAAGCACCGGTGCCTGTTGCAAAATGAGGATTGGGGCTGAGTAAATGTTGTTCTTTAGCAGGTGAGGAGGGAAAAGCTGCGAAGGAAGACCCTGAAAACCAGGCAGGAATGTGGTTCCCACCGGGACCAGGGCAGGGAGCCATCCTGTGTTCTCAGGATGCTGCTGCAGGCATGTTCTGTAGCACTTTGGCCTGGTGGAGGCTGTAGGGCTGCCTGTGAGCTACTCAATGCCTCCATAGATAAAATTTGAAAAAAAATAGAGTAACAGATGAGTTTGAGCTCCCTGACATGGCAACACTGCGTCTAACCCAGCTCTGCACAAGGGCTCCATTTGCTTTTCACACCCCCCATCACTGCCTCCTGCGTTTTCCTTCCTCAGGCATTCCAGCATTTCTTTCCCAACATTTCGTCGCCCAGAGGCTCCTTCTGTGGCAGGACAGGGTCGGTGCAAGACCCCTGACCTTGCCCCAGAGGCAGTGTTGATACTGGAAGCCACATGTGGCAGTGGTCACCAGTGCTCCTTGGGGCAAGGTGGCCGTGGCTCCCTCTTTTTGGGGAGGCCAAACTGCAGCAAGGGAGGTGCTGGTGAGACCTGTCTGGGGCATCACTGAGCCCGTCAGGTGCTTGTGCCACTGCTGCAGCCTGGGCCTGTGGGCAAAGCTGCTGAGATGCTCCGTGGTTACAAAGAGAAGGGTTGGTTATTGGAGCCTCAGGGTTGAGCTGTGCCTGCTGCAGCTCCTCCTCCAAGTCCCTTCCATTCCCACTCACCAGGAAACAGGCCCAGGGATGGAGCTGGAGAAGACTGGGGGTGCCTTAAAGGCGGAGCTTCTGTGGGTGCATGGCCCAAATCACAAAAGCTGCCATAATGACGTTCTGCAGAGCTTAAAAACCAAATCAAACCCATTTTCCAGTCTCCTTTTCCAGTCTCAAGCACCCGGCCTTCCTCAGCAGCACGGACGAGCGCTTTCCCTGGCACAAATGCCAGGCAGGATTTACCATGCTGCAAACAACCAAAGCATTTATATGTAACGATATAAAGATAACAGCTCAGGCTGAAGGTGTTTTACAGGAGATGTTTGCCTCAGAGAGCGATTTAAGCCTGAGCCAGGCAGAGAATCCCCCAGTGGAGGTGACTTTGCTGGCTGGGAGGGCTGGCAGAGGCTCCTCATCCCCGCATGGAGCAGCACCGCTCGCTGCCCGCTTCCCCCTTCCCTTCTGGCACCGGGTTATTTTCAGCTTTCTGAAGCAACTGTAGCCCAGTGTGCTAACAGGAGGTGATGACAGCTTGGGAGGTAGGGCCGGTGGTGCTGACAGCTTGTAGCGTTACACCTTTCCCGGGAAAATTGTGGCAATCACCTGGTAGGGTGGAAAAAAAATAAAAGGTGTTTGAGCAAAAGCCGTGATCACCGCAGGGATCACAGTCCTGCTAATATTTGTTCTGGGAGATCCACTGTGTTTGCAGGGACGTGTTTCGGGAAAGAGCTCACAGCTGGGTGTTTTACCAAGGGAAGAGTCAGACGAAGGAATGTGGCTGAGGGATTTCTCCAGCTTGCTGTCAGGGCTCTGGCCTTGATGGGGACACGTGCCTAAAGGGAGGGAAAACCTGAGGAAAAGGATGGATGTGAGGGGTGAGTTGGCTCCTGCAGCCTCCTCTGACTGTAGCCTTGGTCCCTGCACAGTGTGGAGCATCACGAGACCCTGTGGGAAAGAGAAGTAGCCTCAGCTTGGTCACCAGCATGCAAGAAGGGCTTTGCTGTGGCTTATTCCAAGTGGCCAAGCATTTCTTATTTTTATTTTTAGATGATTTTTCAGGTGCTTGCATTAGCAACCCCTCATTTCCTCCCTGAGGGATTGCCCAGCGTGCTGGATTGCAGCAGCTTTGGGAAGAGCTGGGGCAAGAAGGACCAGCACCTCAAATGGTCAGAAATGGGTTCTTGTGGTTGGTAAAGGTGGTTTGGGTGTAAGGTGTGTTACAGATGCTCACTGGGTGAAGTCAGGATGGCCAGAAACACTTCCCAAAAGACATCTGTGTTGGATCCCCACAGTTTCCCTACGACCAGCAGGATTTGAGGTGCCTGATGCCCCTTTTTGTCTGGCACTGGAGGCCAAGGCTGTGGAGAGGCTCGGAGGGGCCCGGGGCTGCCTGGCCATGGGGAACAAGCCCTGCATTGTGCCACCAACCCTGCTCTTTTCTGATGTCAATAGAGGACTTGACTGCCCAGTTTTGCCAGCTCAGCACCTCAGCACGTGCTAAATTCACCCAATAAATCAAAAATGAGCAAAGAACTCCCGAAGGGTTGAAGACAGGGGCTGCATTGATGGCAGTGGGTGACCCACCACTGCTCCACAGCCAGCTCAAGGAATGCTGGCTTGGTGAGCACCATCCTGGGGGGACTGTCGCGACCCCAGCCGCCGGGAAGGTGAGCTGTGGGATTTCGTGGCAGCCAGTGCCTGTGAAAACTTGCTTTCTGAGCTGTCAAACTTGCCTTAGAGGGAGCGCCTCTGCCCAGCACCCTCCGCACGCGGCCTTCCTCCACCAGCAGCTGCCACAGCGCCGGCAGCACCGGGACTGTCGGAAGGGGTTTTCCATCCTCCTGCATCCCCTGGGATGACTCAAGTCTTGGGCTGCAGCACGTGTGGGTTTGAGTAGGGAAAATGAGGCTGTTGGCTTGGTTGTCTTGCCAACGTCCCATAAAAAGCAGAATTTCCCTGAAAGTCAAGTAAATTCATGGCTGTTCCCCGAGACATGTCCAAGCTTGGAAACACTTTTCTTTTGGATGGGAAGAATGTGCTGTGGACCTGCTGAGTTACTCTCCAGGCTGCATCCCGCTTCATTCACCACCTCTGGAATCACTCATCTCCTCTGAAGCACTGGAGAGCATCTCTCATCCTCTCAGGGTGCTCTATCCCACCTGCAGCAGCCTGGCATGTCCACACCTGGGTACCAAACCCTGGGAAGCACCGGATCCAGGAGATGAGCTCGACTAAGAAGGAGAAAAATTAACACTCCCAAAAGTGCCAGAGTTTTGTTTGTAGAAGGGATTTGCACTTCTGAGAGGGCTGTTGACTTTCAGGAGACCTGGGCTTTTCAAGTGCCTAAATCACTGTTGGAAATATGCTCGCAAATTTTGTGAAGTGCTTAGAAAATATTTCTGCTATGTCCTCGGGCCTTCTCCAGTGGTAATTCCGAGTTGTCCATTAACCACAGTGTGCAGCTCTCTGCTTGAAGCTGTTGCATGCTCAGCACCCAGAAGACAGAGCACGGCACGGCTGGGATGTAAAAATGTGACCAGGATGACGTGAGGACTGGGTGCAGTTGCATAACTAGAGAACAAACACCTATTTTTTCACACGGGCTTGGGGCTTGTGGGTTTTTGAAGGTTTCAGAGACTGAAAGCCATGTGAAATGTGGCTTCCCCCAGCTTGGGCAGTGGCCAACTCCTTCTGGGGCAGCAGGAACTTCTCTGTTTCGATAGAGCAGCCTCTGCAATGACTCTTTTTACCGTGTGCATGGGGTAGTGCAGCACCCAAAGCCTCTGAGCAATGGTCCATGGGTCCAACTCAGCACAAGGCCCTTTGATTTCCTAAGAACTGACTGGGGTGGGATGCAGAGCCCCTCCATTTCCCTTAGGGGCTGTGTAAATGGGTGATTTTCCTTCATTTACAGCCTGGAGTAAGTTTTTTGGTGGAGTTGCTCCTGGCTTACCTGAATTTGAAAGAAAAAAACCTCAAGCAAATGTGCCTAATTCACAGGGAGTGCCAGTGGGGATGTTTGGAGCAAGGTTGTGCCTCAGGCTGTGTGTTTGGTCCTGAATTGGGCCAGCCAGAGCAGTCCTGCCACTGTATCACCAATGCTCAGTTGGGTACTGAAGTTCTCCTGGCTCCCTCAGCCCCTCCTGGTGCTCCAGCCCCTGCTCCAGCTCCATTCCCTTCTCTGGACACACTCCAGCCCCTCAAAGTCTTTCTTGTCATGAGGGACCCAAAACTGACAAGTAACAGGTGAACATCTCCAGGTGGTGAGCCTTCCTCCCAGGTGTTTATTAAATTCCCATTCAGACCTATCCCATGGGATGTGTCCAGGTCAGGTGTCTGAGAATTGAATGCACCATCACACGCTGGCTTGATGAGAGACTCCACAAGCTGCTGAGATCCTCCTCGCTCTCCTGCTCAGAGCACACACTCTGCCACTGGGATGGCCTCGTTATTTCCATTGGCACTCAGGAGTGAGGGTTTAGTTTGCTCTTTTAAAAACCAGCCTGGGCAAAAAGCATTCCCTGGCAGGTGAGCACGCTCGTGGCCAGACGGCATCCCCGGGAGGTTCTGCATGCTGTGCTCCAGAGGGTTTGGAATGCCTGTGTGCTCCTTGCCATTCTCAGAGTTTGAAACTGTTTGGAAGATGTGACAGTACATAAACTAAATCAAGTTTCTGGCCAAGGAAACCAGGCGTGGACACTCAGGGAACAGAACTGTGCTCGTGTGGTCTTTAGTGAGGGGAACAGCCATGAGCCATCACAGAGGAGGGTTTAGCAGGACCCAAGAAAGGGCTGAAGTTTCTCTTGGCTAATAAATGGAGTTGTTGGAAATGTTCGTTTATTTTTGGTGAGCTTTGTACTGCCTTATGTGTGGAACTGGGCGATGCATGGGGTGCAGATGGTGATGGGACCGATCCAGAGCTGGCTGGGGATGGTTTTGGTGCTGTTGCTTGTTGCAGGGTCAGGAGAGGTGCAGGACCTGCCGTGGGTGGGGAGGTGGGGGTTTGCAGCATCTGCCCATCTCCTGGGACCTGCTGGCTGTGGACTGAGCGTTCCTGCTGCTCTGCTTGCTTGCTGTTGGGCTGGGGGAGCTCAGGTTTGGCAAGACTCCCAGCTCACCTGGTGTAACTCCCATCCCAGCTTCAGGATCGCCCCTGGTCTCTAACTCAGCTGCCTCTCTGCCCTTGCCTCTGCAGAACCGCCAGACTTTCAACAGCCTCACCTGCCTTAGCGCCGCGGCCGACGACGGCTCCCGGCGGCTGCCGGGCCCCCAGCCTTGGCCCGCGGCCTCCGAGGTGATGCCGGGCAGGACCCCCGCCTGCACCCCGGTCCCGGAGCCCCCGCGGGCCAGGCCCGAGGAGCGCCAGGCCAGCAGGGATGACCTGTCCTGCGAGGAGGAGGAGGAGAGCGGCGGGAAGGAGGAGGACAGGGCGGCCTGGCGGAGCAGCGCGACGGGCAGCGAGAGCCTCTTCCAGCTGGACGGCGAGATAGACATCGAGCAGATAGAAAACAACTGAGAAGGGAGCAGCTCCTCTCGCCCTGGGGTCGGGGGGCTGCCAGCAGAGCCGTGGAGGGTTCCTCGTTGCCAGCGAGTTTGTGGGATCCTGTCAGTGCTCCCCTCCTGGAGGGGACGAAGCAGCTTTGCCAAAATTTCATCAGGTATTTAGAGGAATTCGTGTGCATGCGCGTGTAAATCTTGAAATTCTTTGTAACTACTGTAGCCAGAGATCAGCCAGTCAGAGGAAAGTGCCTGTCCCACAGGGAAACCAGGCACGGGGATTGCCAAAATCTCGGAATCCACGAGCAAATGGCTTTTGCCAGGATAGGCTTGGAGCTGATGGCGCTGGCCATGCTCCCACAGGTCCCACCTGTGCTAGTTCAGAAAGGGGTGCACAAGGAGAAACCACCACCCCTGGGCCTGGAGAAAGTGAGGGAAAAGCAGAATACTGAGATTTGCAAACCGAGCACTGGCTGGTGGCTGCCGGGGCGGCCGCGGTTCCTTTTCTCCGGCTGCATCCCGTGCGGCCCCAGCACTCCCCTCGCTCCCCATGTCCCTGGCAGTGCTGTGAGAAGGAAATCACAAGTGAAGTGTTTTGCTTAAATTTAATAATGGCAAGAGCTGGGTTTTTACTCCTTTATTTTTAGTTTTCCTTTTCCTGATGAGGAATTAAACAGATCCCTGGCCCATGCGGGGCGGCGTCTGCAGCAGCGCTTGCCGGGTGCTGCACAGGGATGCTCAAATGCCCTCCTTCCCTATTTTTTTTCTTTCCAGCCCCCTCCTTCAACCCTTTTGGGAAAAAAGCCCTACTCAGGCTTGATGCCACCCTCATTTGGGTTCTCAGCACCCTGTTTTGAGCAGAGCTGGGCTGTTCACCCATTTACCAGCAGCTGTGCCCTCTTTGCTACCCAGGGCATGGCTGCCACCCTCTTTTTTTTGGCTTTACTGTGAAGGGCTGCACGCCCGAGGCACGTGGTGGAGGGGTTACTTGACAAAATCAGCTGGCAAAAGGCTGAAAATCCAGGTAGCAGCACTGAAAGCTTTTCCTCTTCCTGTGCCTTTTTAAAGCACAGATAAAGTGGCGACCTGGCGACCATTATGTTTGTACGACATGAATTCTCTTTGCTAAAAATAAGCTGTCCACTTGCTAACAGGTTTAGAAGGACACATTTTTTTTCTCCCTCTTTTTTTTTTTTTTTTTTTTTTTTTTTTTTTTTTTTTTTTTTTTTTTTTTTAANTTTTGTTTTGTTTTGTTTGTTTAAAGCTCTAGGAAAGCTGTACAAATGGCTTCCAACATCTTCTGGATTCCTTCTGCTGGTTCGTTCAAGCTCAGGGGTCACTTCCCGAGCTTTGCAAATCAAGAAAGGAAAAAAAACATTGATACCAAGAGCAGTTGAAGACAGGACATTTTTAATGGGGTTCAGCACCCCTGTTGACAATGCCTTGAGGGTCCATAACTCAGAAAGGCTGAGAGCTGCTGGTACAGGTTTCATTCATCATTTCTGGTTATGTTAGTGCACTTTTTTCCACAGTGGTTTGGGATGCACGTGGCATCTCCCACCGCAGCGGAACCCATCGGTTGTTACCCCTGTCCTGGCACCACAGAGGTTTTGCTGGTGGCAGTGGCTGTGTCCGCTCCTTCCAGGCGAGCAGGACGAGCCCCAGATATTCAGGGAGGGGATGACAGGGATGTCTTTTCATTTTGGGGAACCCTCCAGCTCTTTTAAAGTGTCGCTTGATGCATCTCTTAGAAGAAAACACATCCTGGGTTAATTTTTAGCCCTCCTGTTGCGGAAGGCGCTGCTGGTCTCAGATGTTTTGGGAGGGTCCAGCCATGCCAGTGTTTTCCCTCTGTTCGTGCCCCTGCAGTGGCACCCTCACAGAACAGTTCTCGGCTTTGAGTCTTCCTGATGCTCCATCCATCCCTCCCCACCACTGACATGTCCTGGTCTCGGGGCACACAGCTCCTGCTGGCCGCAGGCACCTCCTCAGCTGAACAAAAAAGGGCAAATTCACCCAAATCCATGTCCGGCTGCTGCCGCAGAGCTCCAGGTGGGCTCTCGCGTGGGCATCCCCAGGGCTGGAATTCCTAAGGGCTTCTTGTTTTCTTTCCAAGGGCTGCTCCTGGTGCCATGCTAACCCCCCAGAGTGGGAAGGTGGCCAATGGGCCACGGCCCAGCTGTCCTGGACGTAGCCGTAGCATTCAGTTTACATTCAGCACAACCCGTTTGCCTTACTAAAAACGCTTCTCCAATGAGTCATGGCCTTAACTGGGCACGTTGGCGTAGGCACAGACTACAGTTAGCGACAGTTTTGAGGCCACGGTGGTGTTCTGTTGGGTATTTCTTGTTGGGTTTGTATGATTTCATGTACTTATTCTCAGTTTAAGAAAGCCTTACTTTTAAAATTTCTCTCTCTCTCTCTCTCTCTCTGTCTCTCTCTCTCTGTAGAGGTAAAACATTTGTGGATTTATATATATATAAATATATATATAAATAAAGTAATTAAAAATATTAAATATAATATAGTATGTGCCTCAGATTCAGGGGACATCCTGTTGATTGTAAAGTCAGAAGTGGCGTTGCTCCCCCGGCGTCAGGAGATCCGTCCCCTACGCAGTGGGAGAGCAGGGCTTCCCCTGGAGGTCCTGCTCTTGGTTTGTAAAGGACTTCACCTATTACACAGATGCTTTGGGAACCCCCCAAATCCACTGGCAGATCCCTGCCGGCTGCCAGAATGTGATATTAAAGTAATATGCAGACAAGGGATGTTATTCCTTGCTAGGTAGCTAAAATAGGCTCATTATTGTGAAGAGACTCAGTGGCTTGTCCAAGGTGTGACCCAGTCTGGGCAGCAGCCATTTTGGGATGACACCAAAGCTGTGGCAGCAGCAATAAAGGTTCATCATCCTGAAAAAAATAGGATTTTAATACAGAAAGTCTTAGCAGGCTCACGGGAGTTTGCTGTGTGTTTTGCAGATGCAGCTCTTTGAGCCTGTCGTGTGAAAGAGTACATTAAATAAAGAGAAACCAACGAAAAGAAGTGTTTGTAAAATAGATTGTAATTTTTCCACGTGCTAGCATAGCCTGTTTGGCCAATAAAGTTGTGTTTCAAGTGCATTGTTTAAAGCCCCTGGCTGCCCAGGCGAGCAGACTGACGTAGGATGTTCTAGGATTGTAGCAGTGCTTTGCGGCGTGTGTGGGTTTGGTGTTCAAGAAAGACAAAGAAGAGGATGGCCAAATAAAAAACAGAACAGAACGAAACAAAACAAAATGGGAAGAAGAATACAAACAAAGCCTTCTGAAGCTATGACCTGTAGTAGCCAAGTCTCGCTGGCAATTGCACAAGTGCCGCGGGCCGTGCGTGTCCCGGGAGGGGCTGCCTGAGGTGTCCCCTCCAGGGCGGGCGAGGAGGCTGCTCCTGCCCCCTCCATGACTTGATTGCACTAGAGCAGCTCAATCTCAGGAAATTGCTTGTTACTTTTACTGTGTAAATAAAGCTTCCTGGTTCAATAACCCCCGGCCAGTGTCTCGCCTCTCTGTGCCTTCCCCGTGGCCGGGCGCGTCTGTGGGGTTCAGGGGGTCGGGGACATCGCTGACCCTCGGGGTTGTGACACAGGTTGGAGTTTGATGGGGTTGCAGCTTGAGGGAGCCCCCTCCTCTCCTCCCCTGTCTGCACCTCCTTAACATCTCCATGGGTGCTGGGAAGGGATGTCCCAAAAAGTGGGCGAGGGTCAGGAAAGCCCTCAACCAGAACCCTCCCTCAGGGTGTCTGTGTTAGAAATGGGAAGGGTGTCCCGTGGGTTGCACAGGAAAATGGACATTTTGTAATATTCACATGCAGACAGACACGCTGCACCCTCCCCATGGTGGGGGAACATCTCCCATGCCTCCCCCCCAGCCTATCATTGAGCTGTAACACAGCCAGAGATATAAACAACAAAATGCAAATTGAAGTGCCAAGTAGCACCTCATTCTTTGTGTTTAAGGACAGACATAATATCCTGCCTCTTAAAATAAAATGTAAACTCAAGCAAGGCCAGAGCCCACAGCAGGCCAAGGGCACCTGGGGGTGTTAAAGAAGTTCTTGGGGACACAGGGCAGTATCTCCCTGCAGCCTTTGTAACCCAAAAAGGAAAACGGCTGCACTTCCTCCAGCAAGCAGTGTAAAAAGTTTCATGACAGATGGCAGGATGTTTATCTGCCTAAACTTAATCAGATTGAAGTGATAGGCTTAGTATAATAGAACAAAAAAGGAAGAATTAGAGGATAAAGAAGAAATTCTCAGTGATCCATCACAGCCTGAGCGTTTGAGCAGGGTTTACAGCATCCTTCCATGTGTGTGGATGCTGACAGTACCATACACTTTGGCTGAACCACTACCCAGAGGATAAGAGACGCAAAAACAGACAAAAAAACTGCACTAAGGTCATTTTCCCAGATGTAGTTTATTTTATTAGAACTTAATTCCCAGCCCCCTTTCCCCTGCTGTCCCCAAGGGGTGCTGTGCAGCTCCAGGGCCAGCTGGTAGCTCTGAAAAACAAGTGTTCCAGCACTCCAGAAACATGGAGCATCATTTTGGTGTCCTTCAGTGAGCGGGGTCGTCTTCAGCTGTTGGGACTACTGGAAACAGAGCTGGAATTATCCTTTACCTCCTGCTTGCAGATGCAGACAGCAGTGGCTGAATGCAGACAGCGGCCAGCGCAGGCTAAGAGTATGGATATGTATAACACAAATATAAGGACATGATTTCCATGGTCCCTTGGGAGGTCTGAAGCAGGTTAAAACCCAAATAGTCTTGCCCAAAGCCCAAGAGGGTGCAGAGCTGCTGATATGTTGATTAAGAGGGGACTTTTGCCTCTAAAAGGTGACCCTTGCAAACACTACCACGTGTCAGTGAGGGTGGGCAGAGAACTTGATGGAGCAACCCCTAATCTTTAATTTTTTGACCCATTTTGAGCCCCTTCCATGCTCTTGCCAGGTGCAGCACGGCCAGGTGTTACCACACACTCTGCGACAGCTGCACTGCAAAAGTGACAGAGAGAAACTAAAATCCCTGGGGAAGGGCTGCAATGCCTGGAGGCAGGGAGCAGCTCCTTTTAGAAATCCTTATTCTGATTAGCAAAAAAAAAGGCAAATGTCATCCCAGCTCTGGACGTACTGAGTGCTCCTGGCAGCAGGAGGGGGCTGAGCTGGAGCAGCAGACTCTCAGCAGGCATGTGGGGCAGGATCAGTCCCAGGGGGTGTTCAGTGAGTAGAGAATCCTAGAATCCCAGAATGGTTTGGGCTGGAAGGGACCTTAAAGCTCATCTCATTCCACCCCTGCCATGGGCAGGGACACCTTCCAGCATCCCAGGGTGCTCCAAGCCCCAATATCCAACCTGTCCTTGGACGCTGCCAGGGATCCAGGGGCAGCCAAAGCTTCTCTGGGCACCCTGTGCCAGGGCCTCCCCACCCTCACAGGGAAGACTTTCTTCCCAATATCCAATCTAAACCTACCCTTTTGAAGCCATTCCCCCTTGTTCTGTCATTACATGCCCTTGTGAAAAGTCCATTTTCAGCTGGAGCTGTGTCTGACTCGGCCCTGGCAGCTCCCTGGCGCAGGGGAGCCCTGGACTGCCCATCCAGGATTTTAATGGGGAGAGGCAGGAAACCCACATCCCCTCCCACACAGCCATGGCTGCTCACAAGATCCCCCTGCAGAGGGAAGGCAAAGCCCATCAGTCCCATGGCATTCACCAGCTTTTTCCAGGTAGGAAAAAGCATTTCAGGTCCTGTAAACATCCCTGCCAGTGCAGATCCCACCGAACACAACAACAAACAAGCCAGGTCCAAAGGATGGGGTTTATTCCTGATAGGATGGCGCAGTTATTCCCTAATGTGTTCCTTGATTCCCGTGCCCTCACCAGGGGCTGTTCCAGATGGGTTAACCCTGGCAGACCCAAGGTTCCTGCCTTGCCAAGGCACGTGGGGCTGTCCCCCTCCCCAGGGCTTCTGTGCCACTCCAGGCACACAGAGGGCCTTGGTGGCCTCCATCACCCCCCAGGACATCCCCCATCCCATCTCAGGCACCCCAAAAGGCACAGGACGTGGGTTAAACAGGTAAATCCATTCATGAGGGGGTGCCCTGCTTCCCTGTTTCCCACCTCCAGGCTGGGTCCCTGGTGTGAGCAAAGATAAAAAGGGGGAACAGCCCCCCCAGCATCACCTGGAGGAGGCTGAGGCCCCTCACAGGCACCAAGGGCAGGACAGTCAAGCCTTGCCAGAGGACAGCAGGTTTGGTGCTCCCTTGAACACCCTGATGAGGTCAGTAGATCATTTTAGTACCGTTATGTGAAACATTTCGGAAGGTGGGTGCCCACCACCCTGGGCAAGGCTGGGCTGGGTTGGGTTAAGGTGAGATGGAGGTGGGAGAGGATGAAGAGGTTCCATGGAGGGGCTGCATGTGAGGGTACATCCCTGCTCCTGCTGGGATTCACAGCTGCTGGAGGATGATGTCCACAGCCTCGGCCAGGTTGTTCACGTAGGCGTCAGGCTTCACCTTGGGGTGCTGTTCATCGGAAGGCCTGGAAGAAGACAGAGGGACCCGGCTGAGCAAGGGCAGGATCCCAAACAGGCCCCATGTCCCGGCCATCCTGCTTCCCACAGAGCCTGGGCAGGGCCCGTGGAGCACCCCTGAGGTTCACATTCCTCCCTCTTCTGTTCGTTTTTCCCCTTTTCCCTTTCCCACACCCAGGTCTTTCCCACATGCCCAGGTAGATCCCATGTCCTTTATGCAAACGAGCTATGCAAAACTTAGCAAAGCCTCAACTGGAAGAGAATCTCCAATTAGTTAATTAACCAATCCAAGTCCATACACTGCATTTTACATGGCACTTCTTCACCCAGGCAGGAGCAGCACCAGACAGGGATTGCTGTAAGGACACCTCACTGCAAGCCTGCGACACCACAAAATTACAAATAATTATTCTCCCACGGTTTTTATCCAGTAATAGGTAAAGAAAAGAACAACTCCATTCCCTAGAGATACAAAAGGTCTTCACATCAGTGAAAAGGAAGGTTCTGTCAGGGTTTAATTCTGCAGGACCACCATCTCTTGCACACCCACCAGTGGTGGTTTGAAACACCACCAGGAGAAGGCTCAGTCTCACCCTCCACCAAGTCACCACCCCAAAGCAGAGTGGCTTGAAGCTGTTTTTTGCCAAAACTTAATTAGCAGCACTGGCCTAACGAGGCACAGATGCACAATCCCAGTTTGCTGATTCAGCAGCACTGCTGGTGGGGAGGGGGGCAGATGTGGGAGGCAGAAATTTTCCAAACCTCATGGTCCTGTTATGGCTCTTGGGCTGAGAAAGCCAACAGCTGCTGAAGGGAAAACATATGTATTTTATATGCTTAATGACCTTCCGTTGGGAAAGAGATGGGAGCCCAAACATCCACCTCTCTCTCTCTCTCTCCCTGGGAAGGACAAACCTTTATTTAGCACAGCCTCTCCGTGGAGAAGATGCATTTCCCATCGGATGCAGGGGAGGCAGAGAGATGATGATTATTATTATTATTAATGATGTGCAGAATTTGGTGAGCACTTGTCTGTACAAGCACCAAATCATTTCTTCAGTCCCAGCACTGAAGCTCCCCAGGGCTATTTCCTTCCTGCTCTTTTCTCAGCCGTGCTCTTCACGTCCAAGCACATGAGCTCCTCACAAAGGCATGGCCTCTTCTGGAAGCCCACACTGTGTGCCTGAGGCTTTACTTGCTGCAAAGTTGCACTGTGAATTAGGAAAAGGAAAATATTTTTATATTTTCGGCTGACATTCGTCTTTCCTTGTGTCACCTGCAAAGCCATGTCCAGCACCAGGCTCCATGAAACAGATGTAGCACCTTTATATAAAAGGTGGATGGGTCTTTCTTTAAATATCCAAATTCTATCTTGTTACAGGGCTAGGGAGCAATGAGAATAATAACTGTGATTTTTTTTAGGTTTCCTCAACTGAAAAAGAGTTTGCTGATGGAGTAAAACCTTCAAAGACAAAGCAAGTAAAAATCCAGTGTGTATCCATCCCTTCAGTGGTGATTATTGCTCACTCCTGATTTAACCAAGTGGCTTTGATGAACACAAAAATAACTTTGGGTGTACAGTAAAATACCAATTTCTTGTCACTAATCCTTAATTTGAGTGGAGAACTAAATAAAGCAACGAACAAGACTTCTCTTTGCATTTTACACCCTGAAAAATGTTCCTTTCCTAGATTACACATTAGGAGAAAATTTTAAGAACTGCTTGAAACAAACACTTCTACAAGAAATTTTCAATTACACAGCACTCTTTGATCTATTAAAAGGATTTTGTGATTAATATCTGTGCTGACTACACAGAAATCCATCTGTAACTCAGCTGCTAAATGCCAGTCATCAAGGAAAAGCCCTGTATACACTTAATGTGTCCTGTGAAAAGGGTGTTTGTGTATGTGTGTATATATATATGTATGAAATAAGGTATTTTTACCCATTTGCCCAAAAACCATGGGATCACAACACACTCCTGGCTCCACTGAAGTTAATATTAAAACACAATAAATAAAGTTGTCTGAACTCTGTAGGAAAGCAGAGAGCTGGAATAAACACACTTCCCTGTTCTCTTGCCTTTCCCTAGGGCTGTGCGTGGAGCTTTTGTCCCTGTCAGTGCCACCCCAATTCCTGTTTCATGTGGGCCCTTCCTTTGTCTCACAGGCATTTTGTGGCTCACAAAAACAGCCAAGGGATGGCTTTGTTCCCCCCTCTGGCTCAGAGCTGCTCTTGAAGCATCCGACGAAAGGGAACTGCAAGCAATAATCCCCAAACTCTAAAGCCAAGAAGCGAAGCTCCAAACGCAGCAAAACAACTCAGGAGCCCAAGTCTGGGGGCCAGAAGTGAGGCCAAAGAGAGAGCTGTGCCATGAAACCTCTGGGCAAGCCCAAAATGCTGGAGGATGAGCCCTTACTCTGTTGTCCAGATGGAGCAGAGACCGTGGCTCTACATCAGCCTCTTCTCTGGGGAATTTGGGCTTTTTCCCAAGAGAAACCCCCAGCTACAGAGTTTTAAGATGCCCTGAGGTGGAGCAGTGCTCTGAAGCTCGGCCCTGATGTCCTGGGTATAGCTTTGATGTGCCAGAGCCTCCCTGGACAAGGTCATTGTGTGCAGGTGGAAGCTTCAGCCAGGAGCAGATCTCGGTCTCACAGGTCCAGCTCAGCTTCTCTCTCAGTGACAACAACCCCATGGCAACTGCAGGTCACAGAACTGACAGTGGAGGTTACTTTTTAATACTTTCATCTTTCATATTCCAGAAATAAAAAAAAAAAACCCATCTAAAAATATCTTTAATTTGCCAGGTCAGTTGAAGAAGTTAGCATTGAGCTAACTTTAGGACAGACTCCTTCCGATTTTTTTCTCACATGAGACTCTGGTTGCAGAGAAGAGCATAAATCAAAATGACAGAAAATTATGTACTGCAGCTGAACATTGAGCTGTCAGCACTCTTGGCCAGTACACAAACCCGCTTGTGAAAAATCAACTCCAGCCTTGGGAAACACTCTCTTCCATAAAGCAGGGCTCCTTGGAGTGGCTGAGCACCACGGCCTGGAAGTGCACACAATTTTCCAGCCCAAATTGGCCCTGGCACTGTGAAATGTGACACTTCACTTCTGCATAGCCTGTGGTGGCCACCTTGCTGGCACACAGAGGGGTCAGGGACAGGGGTGGCTGAGCACGGGATCCCTCTGAAGCCTGGGGTGGTCCTTCCTGGTCCCTGTGGGGCAACAGGGTGCTGTTAGGAGAAGGTGTTCTTCAAAAGCAAAGCCACCCAGCAGGACCAGTATAGCACAGCACATTAACAACATGTTTAACAACTATTTTTAACGTGACACAACTCAGACAGTGGTCTTGAGGCTCCAGTTACTCGTGTCCATCCAATGCTCCTCAGGAGATGACTGAACATCCTCCTCTCCCAGGGGCCATTTATCCCTGTCAGGGCTGCAGCAGCTGAGCAGCTCTGTGGCCCCCTGTGCTCAGAGCCAGACCCTCAGCCCATGCTAAACTGGTTAGTTCAGATCAGTGCTGCACTTGGAGACACCAGGAAGCAGCAGGGTGCTGCAGGAAACTGGCTCTGCAATTTTAACTCTTCACTTGGGAGGAGAAGCCCCAGAATGGTATCGGAACTATTGACTGTTAGAAAGCGATGGCTTCCTCCTGGTGAAGCATGAAACCAAATTGTAAGGGGCTGATTTGCAAAATCAGCTTCTGCAAGAACAAGAAGGTTCACTTGCTGTGTGGGTCAGATTTCCACTTGGATAAGTCTGTTCTGACAGGCTGGATTCCCTGCCTAGACTCAGCTATCAGGAATGGTCTTGGATTGCTCCGACTTCTGTGCGATTTTCTGGGATGGTTCACACATGTGCAGCTGAACATCTCTGAGGGATGAAGGGATCTACGCTGGCTTGCCTGGTCTTTTCAGGAACTACTAGGAGTCTTTGAAGCAAATACAGGAAAGATGATATGTAGAAAGATGACCCCAAACCCCCAGACTTTGAGTTAATTCTTTTGTTTCCCACACCAGTCGGGATTCCAGGTGTGGTCTGTGGGTTGAAGAGAGGATTGGATGGTGCTGTCAGCCAGTTCCAATGGCACTCTTGTGGGGAATCACTGCTGCAAAGGGAATTGGACCTGTAGAACCTGGCATGTGGCTGAGTCCTACGAGCTGGGAGCCAACCCTCCCACCAGGAGCTAAGAGGGGATGTCTGAGCTCCAGGCCCTCCCCTCATGCTGTCCTAGGAAACCTCACACACCGGTTGGAATGGCCTTCTCAGCGCCTCATTTGTGCTCGTTTCCAACAAAACATATGGAGAACAAAAAGGAAACAGCTGAATTACTGCACAGGCAAAATATTTAGCAGATAAAAGTCCACGTGGAGATAGCTGACATGGATAGTCATGGCCAGAGGGATGGAAACAGCCTCAGGATGCAGCTCAATCTGAGACCTGCTGAAACTTGATTTGAGAGAGTGAGAGCAGATGGGGATTGATCGACACCTGATTGGTATCAAGGTTAAAATTAGCTCTTACACAGCCCCGTAGAAATCGGGGTGGGTAGGAAAAACACCAAACAGGGCCAAAGCGAGGCACCAAAGTGAATCTGAAAAAGACAAACGATCCCACATTCCCGTGTCACAGAGCTGCAGTCATTTGGCAAACCTGATCCCAAAGCTGCTGTCCCACTGAGCTCCCCAGCAGCACCATTTTCTGTCACAGAGCAAATCCCACCCCACAGCTCACCCTCTGTTTGACCAAGGCATCTCTGTGTCACCGTTCAGACTTCCCACTAACGCCCCAATTAAACAGCACAACTCCTGCTCCATAAAATGAGATAAAAAACCCTGAGACCATTTCTCCTGACAGCATATTCTTCAGGAGCTCTTACCATGGCTGTAAAATATGCAAGACTGGGTTTAACAAAGTTTTCTTTATGAGGAATGCAAACAGACACTGTAACCTTTGTTGGTTGCTTTGGACAGATGCAGTAATTTGACTTGGTGCCACCAGTGAAACTCTTTTTTTTGGTGAAACATGCAATTTAATCAGTTTGGCACTGAAACCCCAGATAAATCACAGGGACTGACAGGTCACTAATGGACAGCTGAGGGATGGTTGTAAAGCAAATTTCCTGATCATGCAATTGGAGACAAACCTGCACCAAAGTCAGTAACAGCACCCAGGGCTGGAGCAGCTCCCAGCACTCCAGGGAACCCCATACCTGGACCCCTCTCATGTCACAGGCAGATCTCCCTGAGATAGGAAGAGAGGCTTTTGTGGTTAAAAAAACTGGATTTTGGAGAGCTCCAAGCAAAGCAAACCCGTGTCAGAGCAAACCAGCATCCTCCACTGATCTTCTCTTGCCTCCCAGAACTTCACACGCCGCTAATTGTGTTTAATTGCGACTCATTTAAATTCAAGCATCCACAAACGGGTAGAAATTACAGCCAAATTGTTTGCTAACACCTGAAGGAAGTCTGTGGGCTTGCAACTTAATTGTTTCCATTTATGTTAAACTGCTGCAGTTTTAAATGAGCAGAATAAACCAGCTTAAGTACAACACTTCTCCAGGCAATATATCTCAACATGTGGAAAATACTAAGACTGAGGGCATAGGGAGTTATCCTTCTGCACCGTTTAGCTAAAAATAAAATAAAATAAAATTGCCAAATGCTAGAAATCACAGAATCACAAAATGGTTTGGGTTAGAAAGAACCAACCTTAAAGATCATCTTGTTCCATGGGCAGGGACACCTTCCACTGTCCCAGGGTGCTCCAAGCCCCAGTGTCCAACCTGGCCTTGGGCACTGCCAGGGATCCAGGGACAGCCACAGCTTCTCTGGGCACCCTGTGCCAGGGCCTCCCCACCCTCACAGGGAGGAATTCCTTCCCAATATCCCATCTAACTCTGCCCTCTGGCAGTGGGAAGCCGTTCACTCCATGCCCCTGTCCAAATTCTGTGTCCTGCTCTCCTGCGGCCCCTTTAGGCACTGGAAAGTTGCCATTCCCCAGATCCTTGTTTTCCTGAATTCCAAGATGTTTCTTGCGGCGAACACTTGCACTTTTCAAACATACATGTGCTGAAAATTTAACTGGTAATTTGTTTCTAATCAGTTGGCTGCATGGAGATGCTCTAACCAAACATAGACACACAATTCCAGAAATAACTGCTTAGAAGAGGGTGCTGAGAGCACTGGTAGGGCTAAGAGAGGTGCATGAGGAGTGCTTGGTGTCCCTGTTGCACTCTGCTCTACCAGGTTTTCCACCAGGTCCTTTTAAACTGCCAAGATCTGGTGCAGGACATCACGTTGGGAAGGAAGGAGTAGGTTGGAAAGGGGGATTGTAACCACAGATATGAAGAGGTTCAGGGAGACTGAGTGGGACTCTGTCAAAACAGAGAAGCTAAAGGAGCAGAGGCGACCAGAAGAGATCAGGAACTGGAGGCTGGCAGGAGCAAAATTCTGTGGATATCACATATAAAGCTTGGGGGAGAGTCAGCACAAGTATTTCCCATATTACTCTTCACAGGCATGCCATTGACTCGTGGTGATTGCAAATTAACCCTTGAACAATCCCGAATCCTGGCATTTCTGCAGGATGCAGTGCACCCTCCAGCCACACAGCGCTGAGGAAGCGGATGACGGCCGCTGTTTTCCTCCACCCATCCCTATTTATTTTCTCTCTCAGGAAACCCAGCACATGTGAACACGCCAGATTAAGAGCTCTGGAGATTAAAAGTTCTGAAAGTCTGTGGAGAGGACATATACAGCTCTGTACAGGAAGAAACAGGCACGAAGGAAGGCAGGATGGTGATGGGAGACGTGATGTGAAGCGCTGCTGTCGGGACAGAGGGTACTCCTGGCTAAATGCTCTCATGTCATTACTCCAAAGCATGAGATTTTATTAGTGCTGACTTCTTTCCCCTACCTCCAAAATCCCTCATGGAAAAACGCACTGGAAAGTCAAGCTGGTTTGAACAAATATTTAAACAAGCACAGCACTGGTGTTCCGGCATCTGGGCAGCAATTTTCCTGTCAAAACTGCAGAGCTCTCTCATCTTGCACAGCAAGAGCAGTTCAGCAGGGGCCAGGCATTAAAAGTGTGCATACCAGTGTTATGGTGGAGGAGAGGGAGTAGCACACATGCCTGATCTGGTTTTGGACTGGTTCCCAGCCTGCTTGTCCCAAAACAGCTGCACACGTGTCCTGGGAGCAGCTGGTACGGAAGGGAGAGCTGGAACCTGGTGGCACAGGATGGGGGGACACCCAGCCAGCCCCTTCTGCCTCAAGGGGCTCTGATCCCTTCTTCTCTGCCCATAATCCAGGTATCCTGTGGGCTCTGAGCTGCTGTGGTCCCATCCAACCCTGAATCCAAAAGTGAAGCCATCATGGCTCATAAGCCTGGCTCCAT
Source organism: Orthonyx spaldingii (assembly GCA_013397795.1). Lineage (NCBI taxonomy): Eukaryota > Metazoa > Chordata > Aves > Passeriformes > Orthonychidae > Orthonyx > Orthonyx spaldingii. The sequence continues at coordinate 696,136 of VZTJ01005380.1, read as the reverse complement.
GCTGGGTGATGGATACTGGATTTGACTCCTGAGAAGACCCAGGTGGAAGGGAGTTACTGCATCAGGGACTGCCATCCTCAGCCTCATGGAAAGCATTTCAATTCATCTTACACAGCGATGGAGTGCTTTGGTAACATTTGTTCAACATACTCTGTTGGGCCAACCAGACCAGCCAGAGGAAACAGATAAACATCTGAGAGTACAAAATGCTTCTGCCACTGCAGAGGTGCACGTTCAGCCTCAGCCACCTCGAGTTTCCCATCAGGCTGGCCCAGACCCATTTCACCCAGAGCTGTCTGTCCAAAAACAAGATTTACCCAGGCTGGTCACCTGAACCTCTTCAGGAGCCTCCAGCTCAGGTCAGACAGGTCCCTCCACAGGGAAAGGGAAATATATACACAGAATCATAGAATCACTTAGGTCAAAAAGGCCTCTGAGATCATTGAGTCCAACAGTTCACACAGCACTGCCAAGGCCACCACTAACAGATATCCCCAGGGGCCACATCCACAGGTCCTTTAAATCCCTCCAGGGATGGGACTCCACCACTGCCCTGGACAGCTCTTTTCATGACAGAATTCCTGCTGATGTCCAACCTGAGCCTCCCCTGGCCCAGCCCGAGGCCGTTCTCTCTCCTTCTGTCCCTGTGCCCTGGGAGCAGAGCCCAACCCCCCCGGCTGCCCCCTCCTGTCAGGGAGTTGTGCAGAGCCACAAGGGCCCCCCTGAGCCTCCTTTTCTCCAGGCTGAGCCCCTTTCCCAGCTCCCTCAGCTGCTCCTCATCAGACTCGTGCTCCAGACCCTTCATCAGCTATTTTCCCCCTTCTTATTCATCCCATGTTCATCCCAGTTTCTTAGATAACAAGTCTGGATAGGAAATAACCTCTGGAAGAGATGATTCTTTTCCCTACTGACTCTATTTAAACCAGATGACAAGCTCATATCCCAGAGCCAGTTCTTGGACAGCCAGAGTTAGGTGTAAAGAATTTGTGTAACTTTTAATAAAGTTTAGATAAAGTTTAGTGAGATAAATCCAAGCCCTTGTGTTACTGCAGGCTGTGAGCACGTGGTGGAAATGACCATGAATGCCAGGAGTGTTGGTGCAAGTGCAAAGACCCCCAGGCTGGGCTGGGGTGCCCTGGGGGACCAGAAGCTCTGACTGTACATGTGGATGCACCAAGAGCTGCAGTGCAAGCACAGCACAGCTGTTTCCAATAAAAGCAAAGCCTCCCTCTCCCCCTCAAAAGTTAGACGCACATTCGCTTGTTTTCTGAGAAAATCTGAGAATTGCCCCTGCTCTGCCAAACTATCCAGTCTAACAGGGTGTTTGCAAGCACCCTGAGACTCAGCTCTGCCTGCTTGGATTAATTATTGATGACCTGCTCGGCTTTGCCAGATGACCTTACTCAATTCAGTAGAAAATAATTTTAAACGCCCCTGAGAAAGAATTTGGACATAAACATTTTCTTTGTGCATACACACAAACAGATGTGCATCTTAAATGCAGCTGATGCATTAGCTATTAATCAGGCTTAATATTACACAGGAGTGAGAAAGATTAATTTCAAGGGTTCAATGTAAAGCTCAGTGGTGCTCAGATCTCTTACTCTGTTAGATACTTTTAAAGACCTTAACCTAAGAGAATATTTCATTGCTTTCCTTTAATACATCACTTACAAAATCCCTGTGAAAGGTGTAAAATCAATGCTTCTGCGTTTGCAAAGCATCTCACGGAGATTTAAGTCACAGAACCCTGGTAGATGCAGATTTTAGCAAGAAAGGAGCTTTGCAGAATATAAAAGAAAGAAGTCTTAATTTAAGGTTTCAAATGCTGTTTGGAGAAGTTTGACTTAAAAAGCATTAGGCCAGATTGGCACTGATAATGCAACCCTTTAGACAAGACACTCGAAGTTACAGCTTTAAAAGACTGTTTCTCACCAAAGAAGAATTTGAGCTACCCTAAGGAGAATAATATTTGTCTGCAGATGCTGCTCACTAAATCAGCTTTAATTTTAAATGAGAATGAAACTATGAGCTATCTGTGCCACTCCCAGGAAACCCAAGCAGACAGACATGCAGCCAGTTCTCCTTCCAAAGGGCAGGAACAGCCAATTCACACACGTGTTGGGAACCAGCACCACCCTGCTCCAAAACCTTTCTCATGTGAGAAGCCAAAAAAGCACCTACACTGGAAAATTCAGGCACAATTTATATTTTTGTCTGCACAGTTGTTCAGCCTGGTCAAGGCAACAACATGGGGTCTGTCCGACTTCTCTCCCCAGACCAGATTCCAGATAGGAATATTACATCTGACCTCACTCAAGGATGTCAGGAACCCACCTGCTTCTAAACGTGCTCATGCTGAACTGATATATCAAAAGAGATTGTATATTTGGGCTAAATCCTAGGAGTTCTGCCTCAGCTTTGAGTCAGTGCATGATTTATGCCCTCTGGAAGGGCTCAGAGACACCTGAGCACGCAGAGCCCACCCAAATAACTCAGCCCTGCTCCTCAGAAATTCCTGCCCCTTCTAAAGCAGCAACTTTGCTACAGTTATTCCAAATTCTGGCTCATTTACTTAAGCCACTCTAAGTGAGATCTTCATAATCTTCTCTTGGAAGTTTGCATGGCCTGAATGTCTGCCTCCCTTCACTTCCATGACCACAGTGCCAAGGAAATGAGACTTGATTTGCTTGGGAGATACAGTTACCAATATCTGGAAGTGTTCAAGGGGTTTAGACGGGGCTTGGAGCAATCTGGGATAGTGGAAGACATCCCTGCCCATGGCAGAGGGTGGGACAAGATGGGCTTTAAGGTCCCTTCCAATCTAAACTATCCCCTGATTCTATTAAATGACGGAGCTGATCAGTTTTGCCTTTTGCTTTGTTTCACAGACGAAAGAAATCCAAATTTGCTGAGCTGTTGAACAGGTAATGAAGGAAGCCTTGTGCCATGTGCCTGCAGCCTCTAGGATCCTGTATGGGGCCGCTGGGGAGTAAGATCCTAAATCCAGCAGAGAACAATACAGTTCCGTATGGACCAGCAACAGGCAGCTCACACTGGATCCCTTTTGGTTTTTAGTTGGCAATGGGGAGCTCAGGCCGGGTGCCTCCCTCCAGAGGAAGGCAGGATGTCCTCTGCTGATTAGGCTCACAAAGGTGGGAAGCTGTTCAAAGGATGAGGACATGCTGCGCTTACGGACCGCGCTTCGCCCGAGGATCCCTGGAAGCACTGCAGGAAATGTGCAGCACCGCTGCCCTGGAAACTGAGTGCTGCAGGAGGCAGCAGGGATGGCTGCGGCCTCTTCCTCCTCCTCCTGGCTCTCCTCCACCCAGGCAGGATGCAGGAGGGAGCGCCCGCCGGGCTGAGGGAAGCCAGTGAGCACATTTTTCAAGGTGTCAAACCACATCTAGGCTCGTGCTTAGGAATGGATTACGGAAAGTAGGCGAAAGTAACATTGTTAGTGTAGGGATTAAATCCCCGCGCTCCTGGATTAAATGCCCTCTGCCTGGACACGGAGAACGGGCCAGGGTTTGTACCTGCTTCCTTCCAGCTCTGAGCTCCAGCTCCTCGTGTGTCCCACTCGCTGTGTGCTCAGTGCAGACTCAGAGCCAACCCCTGGCTGAGCCTTCCAAGAGTCTTGTCAAATACCAAGTCCCAGTCATGTCAACAGGGATTTTGCTCTGTGTTGGCAAATAGGTAATCCCAAATTTGCAACAACTGAGTGATAAATACTTGGGTTTGGGATGCTTGGTTTCAATTCAGGGAGTTGCACAGGTTCGGTCTTTGTCCTGTGCTACCTTGCACATCCTCCAGCACCATTTTCTCTGTCAGTCCCTGGCTGCCACTTTCATTAATACAATGGTTAATAAATACTATGGCCACCTCCAAACAGCTTTTTAAAATTAGTTTTTGTGGGACTGACTGGACCTTTCCCATGGCAGTTTATTGCTGGCTGTTATCACACGTGCAAACCACAGCCTGGAACCACAAAGTTATCCAGGAGGATGAGTTTGTACCACACCCGGCACACTCAGAACAGCACCAGGCACCACTGCTGCCTTCAGACCCTGCCACACTCACCCTCAAAGGGCTGAGATGGTTTCTGAGTCAGCTCTTCATGAGTTCCACGAAGCCAAGGATCAGTGTAAGGTGCCCAAGCGGGCTGGGAATGAAAGGGGTGCCCAGGGGTTCTCCACCTCCAGTGCAGTTGGCAAGGCTTTTCCATTTCTTTGGATCAGACTGAACCTGGGAAATTTCTTAACCATTAAATCAATAAAAAAGACTTACAGCTTTAGAGCAGAGGAGGAAAAACCCCAAACAAACAAGAGCAGTGGCATGGTAACTGCTTCACCTTCTTGGTATCTGCAGTATTTGCTTTTATCTGAGCATTGTGGTTGAGACCAGTTTCCTCCCTTTGCATCAGCATCATGTGAAGACTGATCCTTTGTAGAATGAACAGCCCATAATAAACAGCCCATAATACTGGTTTTAGCTGTGCTTCTGTAATCCGATCTGGCGTAAATAAATTTATTTACATACTATGCTCGATACCTTTGAGAAAATCAACTACTTAAAACACTTCAAAGGTCTACTTTGTACTGGAGGTGGGACAGCCAAGACTGTGGGTCTGCACACATTGCTAAATTCTAAAGGCATTTCAGGGTGGAGATATTTGTCAATGGAGTTAAAAACAACCAACAATAACCCAATCTTCTTCAAATTGCATTCAAGGCAGCACAGAGCAATCTGTGGAGGGCTGATCAATCCTCTGTTGTTTCTTCTCAAACTAAAATGAAGCAATGTATGTGCTATGTAAGTACAGTATATATAAATATAATAACGAATTTTTTTGAAACAAACCACCCAAGCCCTTGTGTGGAAAGGGCTTTACTAGATCATAAAGAGGGAGACTTCATCTTCATCAAGTAAAACATTAAAGGAAATGTTCTAACTTACAGCACTATACATTAATGCTCAGCAATGTAAAGAGTTTAATTGCCTGCTGCTTTCCCACCATAAATTACTACCTGCAGCTAATGGAAAACCTTCCTCCAGACCTGTTTATGCACCTCACTCCCATTTCATACTCTCACATGGATGGAAAAAATGGCAAGGCAGCCTGGAGTTGTCTGAAGTCCATACAAATGGGCATGTCCTGAGAAAGCAATGAACATATGTTTGGTATAGGTTGCTTGAGCAGCTCATCACATATGCAATACTCTGCAGGTTTTATGATTGTTTCTATTTGAATTTAATAATTAGCCAGTCAATGTTAAACTATGCTGCCATTCACATGCAACTGTCTCCTCCCCAGGACAGGGCACTTCCTTCTTTCAGGGGGAAAAAAAATCATAGAACCATGGAATGGTTTGGGTTGGAAGGGACTTTAAAGACCATCAAGTTCCATCCCAGAGAAAGGGGCAGGTGGAAAGAGGAAGAAAAATTCCCCATCAGAGGGATGCAGAAATACAAGGTGACATTTGGACCTGGGTTTCACTACTCTGCATCTGGGAGATGCTAGTTAGAGACAAATCCCGATCAAGAAGCCAGAGTCCCAACCACTTTCCCAAAGGATTAATTAAGAATCATTCTCCCAGAAAAAATTCAGAAAAAATCTGGCTGGAAACTAAGTACCAGCAACTGTTTACCCCATTAGAGCTCTGCAGTAAGAAAGGACAGCCTCCTACAGCTTCCCACAACTTCAGGCAAGATAAACATCTTTGTTACAAAGCAAGAGCCTCTCCAGTTTTATTGATGGAGACACAAAGTGCCAGAGAATGGGAGCTGCTGAATCCAGCCTCTGATTAGCAATTAAGCACTTGGAGAGGGGCAAGGCTCTGGGCACAACATCCTCCCCACTGATTCGGAGAAAACCTTCTCACATAAATTAGCAATCCGTGTGATTTTAGTGCTTGGGTCTGCCCGTGACAAAGGAGCCTCACGGGGCTCTGTGCAGCCATCGGATCCAGCCTTTCCGGCCTGAAAGTCTGGGGGAAGGTCCAGCAGGCTATAGATAGACCTGTGCCCCCCTCACCACATGGGGACAAGCCCCAGGGTCACCCACACAGCCCTCGTGGTGCAGGGAGCCTCCAGGATGCCACGCTGCATCGGGCATGATCCCTTTGGCCTGAACTCCCACAAGCACCAAGAACAGGATGGGAGACACAGGCAGCGGCTGTGCATGGCTGTTGTGGGGCTTCCTGGCTTCCTGCTCCAGGCCCTGAGCAACCTGGGCCAGTGGAAGGTGTCCCTGCCCATGGAACTACACGGTCTTTAAGGTCCCTTGCAACCCAAACCATTCCATGATTCCTTGTGGGGTCCAGCCTCATGCAGGCCTGGGATAGCAGCACCCAGCTCCACAGCAATGCTGTGCTTGACTCTGGCACATGGAGGAGAGATCAGATCAGGTGTTTTCTCTACAAAAGGTGTTACATAAACCCAAAGGCTGTTCATGCCAGCAGCCCATGGCCCTAACTGAAATCTGTGAGGAGGCTCCATGCTTGGGCTGAGCCGATGGATCCTCCTGACACGATATGTGATGTGCCCAGAGAGGTTTGCAGAACTCATCTGACACTGCTGAGGGCTTTGCTTCCCTCTACACCTCCTTCCCTCATGAAAAGCTACAACTGAAGAGCCCTGGTCCTCGGAGGGAGCACTGGTTTTTATCAGATGGTAACAATGAGTACATCATGAAATCATTTAATAGTTCTCATTAAATGCCTTGCTGGAGAGCAGCCCTGATTTATGGACACCATGCCGTGGGTATAAATAAAGCTGCACTTTGCTTGTAACACAGCTGGTCAAGAAAATTAATGTTTTGTTTTCCATAACCTTTGTACTCTCCCCTTCCTCTGCTACTATGGCAAAGCTCAAGGCGTGTAACTCGATCGCTCTGGGGAAGAGGAGACACATCCAAGGGCTCGCAGGGGCTCGGCCCAGCCGTGAGAGGCAGCTTCCCAAGGGCAGCCCAGTGCTCCAGCTCTCCCGGAGCCACCGCCCTTACACGTGGATGTACCTCCCTATTTCAAAACAAAACCCCAGTGCTCACAAGCAGGCTTGCCTCTTGTGCTGGAAGTGTTGCTGGAACGGCCTATCTCGGTAAGCTCAGGTCCAAGAAATACTGATATATTTAGCACCACTGCATAACTTTCCATCCTTAGAAGCCCAGTACTCCTTTTTCTTTTTGTGGCCAGGGAATAGGACAAAAGCCACTCAAACCAGATGCACATCCGTCTCCAGAGGAGAGGAAATATGAGGCCGCTGTGACACAGGACAGTGGCCAGAGACATTTTTTAATGCTTATATTAACCACGGCACCTAATCCTAAGCAAACACTTCATCAGTTGCACAGTGCTTTTTTTTTCAAAAGACCTTTTAGTCCCAGCACAAGGTGTTCACCGAGCGTGTGACTGAGCACAGGGAAAACTGCACTTCCAGGCCAGGCAGATGTTGAGGAGGCTTAGGAGAGAGTCATTTTAAACAGGGACGGGGAGCAGGGCTTTGCAATCGTATGGTTTGCATCTGGAATTTACAGGCACGATAATTTTATAACCCTCTCCTTGCACTTTTGAAGCAATGCAATATTCTTTGCTGCTGCAGGGACAGGGCTGCAGGAAACATCCTCCTGCATCTGACAACTTTACATGGCCCTGAGCCTGCACAGCGTGCTGTAAAACAGGCAGTGGGAAGCTGGCAGAGTCAGTGAGGTGCATATGGGCACTTGTATTTCATGGGCATTAAAATGTGAAGTCTTAAAATTGACCAGTTAACTTCTGCTTGAAGCCAGGCCTGTTGTATCTGGTTGATTTTATAGTATACACGAGCTTTTCATCATAAAAGTCACTTTCTAGTGACTTTATGCACTGCTTTTCGGGTTGAAACCAAGAAACCTCTTACTCAACCAACCATTATTCATGTGCACATAATACATGAGGCTGCAAAATGACTGCAAGAAGACTTTCAGGCAGGAGGACTCAAAGTGTTCAGAGAGCCGAGAACAAAACAATGAGAAAATCACCTCTAACCATAGCAGGAAATGTGGGAAAGATTAACTTCTTTTTAAGAGTAATATTTTTACATTTCCACAGACAACAGCCCTAGCACAGTTCCAGCTGTGTGCATGTTCCAGGCACTAACTGTGCATGGACTCACAATCTGCCCAAAACCAAACCTTAGCTATCATCAAGCTTAGTTTAGCCACATATTTGGCCTCTAAACACGAAGAAATTAAGAGTTTTTCCTTGGGAGGCAACGCAGATTTTGGCAACCGCTATTGAGTTTCAAACATTTGAAAGTAATTGCTAATGCACAAAGAAGCTGGAATTGAGGAGAATTTTCCCCAGGTTGGAGATCAGTGCTGGTTTCCACTCCAACAGCTATTGAAGTCAGTCAGACTCAGTCCAACATGCCCTACACAGATGTCAGCACTATCCCCAAAACACGGATACTCACAGACACATACACGCATTTGGATGTCTATTTCTCTGTAGATGAACAAGATTTATATTCAATTACCTTCCTTTAAAATGATACATAAAGCAGGAAGACAACTTGTTTCAATAGGAAAAATTTATTGGACTAGTTTCTAGGGTGTATTTATTCGTAACATAAATTTTTGCCAGGTGATGGATTCGGATGAATCTGACCTAAAGACTCTGGATCTTCTCTTTGACTAGTTCCTGCTTGATAATTAATAAGGATTTAATTTTTTCTTGGAATTTAGTTACGTAAAAATACATTGGTTTTGCAGATGTCATTAACTCCAGGGTTTATACTGAACCACAGGGACTCTATGGTTGATCTTGGGCTGCTGCAGGTTTCAATCCAATTTTTCTTGGTATGAACCTTTGTTTCATTTTATTGTTCTTTGGGTTTATGAGAGAGGCTGGGAAGCAACAGAGGACATGGAGAACCTACTTTTACTTCTCACACTGGTGTGGGACTTCAGGTACATCACTTGGCCTTTCCTGGTTTCCACAACTGAAAAATGAGAATAACAACACCTTGCTCCTTTGTGTGAGCACCTCAAAACTTTATCAGGAAAAAAAAGCAGATACAGAAGAGTGAGGTGTTTCCAGTCCCTCCAAGATTAGGCAGGGAGAAGATTCAGAGTGATGGATGAATCTGTGGCCAAAAAGAGGATGGATCAGCCACAAACTGTTTGGGATGATGCCCTGGCCAGCTGGGAGCCATAAATGGATTTTGGCATTGACTTCAAGAACATCAGAGTTTGACCTTCTACATTGCAGGACCTCATCTGTAAAACCAGAAATAGCAGCATTTCTGTCTTCCCATTCCCTCTCCCCCATACAGATTTTGTGTTCTTTAAGGACAGAGTGTTTCTTACCTAAGCTGTTAAACTCAGTTTTGGTAGGAACGTGGAGGAAGACAAAGGCAATGAAACAACCCTGCAAGGAACCCCAGCAATAAGAGGAAGAAGAGTGAGAGAGAGTAGGGAGGAGTTGTTTGTGAGCCAGCACTGAGCCCCTTTGGGCTGAAACAGCCACGTGGTGTGGGCACAGCAATTTCAGTGATAAATTTGTCTATAAAGTATGGGATAAACCCTGGTCTCTCTGAGCAGCTTCCTTTGATTGAGTGGGAATTGCTTCCTTGCAGCTGAGAGCAGGATTTGATTCTCTATGTAATGATAAAAAAGAGAAAGAGTCTTCTTAGATGATCATCACAGAATTGATCTTGGCCTAACACTGACAGCAAGAATTCAACTGATAAGCCCCCCTTCGTGATTGCATTTCTGCCAGCATAAATTTAGAAATTCAGGTTGTTGCCCTGCACAAAGTTTCTGCTAAATGTTTACAAAAAAGCAATGGCCCTGACTTCCTCCCATCCATACCCATGGGATCACAGGATTGTTAAGACTGGAAAAGACCCTGTGCAAACCCCTGGCCCAGCAAAACATCGGGTCCTTCCCCCTGGACAAGGGGGATGGCAGCAGCTACTCCTCAGAGTCACTGCCCCAAGGAAGGGAGCTGCTGCCAGGAATCACAGGTAGCCAGCCATTCCTTGCTTACTGTAAATATTTTGCAGCCAGTAATTACAGGCTGTTTTAATCCTCCACCCTGGAAAAAGCTCCCTATTCCCAAGGCAAGGGCAATCCAACTGTTAGTGACTGCTTCTTCCAACAACTCCAGCTTCCTTTTGGAGTTCTTTTGGAGTTCTCCAGCCTCCACAGGACCATGACCAGCAGTCTGACTGTCCCTGGGGGAGATGGTGGCTTTGGCTTTGGCCTCAAACAGGCCGAGCCACTTCTTGCCCAAATAAGTAAATCACAACAAGATTGTCTCAGATTGTCTCAGAAAGAGTTAAAATGAAGAGTCCTGCTAACGCTTAAGTGTTACAAATCTTTCCAGTTAAATTAAATTATTCAGGAGATGTCAGCCTCCCATCAGCACCATCTGAGCTACATTTTTAATAGTTCTGTGCACTGAACACGTTCTGTCATAATATCAGTGATGCTGAGCTGCGAGACGAGGAAGGGGGAAACGCGAGCGCGCCGTGAACATGAAAGACGGAGCTGCTTTCTCTGAAGGGCCGCGGAACACACGTCGCTCCAGGCAGGGGAGGGATCAGTGGAGAGGAGTCCAACAAACAGAAATAATGCACTGACTTCAGGAATCATCGCAGGAGCCTCTTCATTTTTCCTCAAAAGCATTATGCCACCTGATGGATAATTCACCCACCACCTTCCACTGTCTTAGGTCTCATTTATTGGGAACGAATCTGCTCTGTGCCTCTACCAGATTTTTCCAAACATAAGCTGGAATCAGGACCTCCCTCAAGGCTGCACAGATACATAACAATGAAGAGTCTTCTGCTCCATATCTCCAGGAATAATAATAAAAGAAGGGAGCATTTCTCTTTGCCTCAGATGTTAAAATAACCACCTATCTGCCCACTGACCCATGTATTCATTTATTTGTCCAAATCACAATTCACCTGGCCCTTCTATCTCCCATCCCTGTTTCTGTCCCAGAAGAGGGGAAGAGGACCAGATTTCCCACAGGGAAGCTGTTTGGGATAAGTAACCCAAGAGTAGAGTCTCTTGTTCTGCTCAGGCGAAACTGGCTGTTGAGGAATGACCCCAAATTCCCATCCTTCTTGCTTCTGAATAGGAAAGCAATTTTGCCTCTGGTGCTTTCTGCCTGCAGCTTCAGCTGGTTCAGCTTTTATCTGAGTGAGAAGGAGACACAACGAGCCACTTCAAGGCTCTTGCAAATCAAAGGATAGAAAAGGGGTGGGGATAGGGGAGATACACAGCCTCCTCCAGCAGCATTGGGAGGGACATCGAATCCCAACTTCTGAGGAGCAAACACCACCTGTGTCTTCTCTCTTACAAATGAGAACAGCTGCTGACACAAACGCAGCAGCACCTCAGTAGGCCTGGTTTGCTTTTAGGCTGAACCCAGTAGGGTTAATTAAAGATGTTTTACTAACAGGTTCTCCCGAGACAGACTTAGATTAAGAGATGGCTGTTCAGGACGACAAGGCAGCATATGGAGGATGGAAGAAAGGACCAAGGTTTGGCAGGGGTTGTGGAAAAAATGCAGCCTCTTGTTCATGGCTCAGAGGTTCCGATGAGCGAGGCGTGAAATCCCTCTGGATGCCCTCACACACTCCCACTGCTCACCCAGCACCTCCCTGGGACTTGAAAGAATCCTACAGAGCACAAAAATGCTGCGGTCAGTCCTGAGTGGGCCTGATGGCTGAGCAGCCAGCAGAGAGAACCCGTACGTGCCCGGGCTGGAATGAAGAAAATCCAAATGCAAATATGCCAAAGGATCGCCTGCAGGAGTCAAGTCCCCTGGGGAGTGGCAGGATGAACCTTTGCCAACACGGTGGTTTCTGGGAGTTAGGCCTGTGCCCCAAGGAGAGCTGAGTGATGCCATCGACCCCAGGGAGTGCAGGAAGGGCACTGAAGCCTGAAGGTACAAATGAACTACAGCTTGGAGCAGCAATGCTTCTACCCATGTGAAAAAGAGAATAACAGCCCCTGCAATAAAGCCAGAACTCCATCAATTTCCCCATTTTGATTTATGCCTGCTCCCTCAGCTGTGAAACAGTTTAACTCCACTCACCTACAGCAGATGGGTTTCATCTGCCATGGCTTTGTACCTCATAAACTTGGATGTAAGGAGGATGGGCTGGCCCTGTGGTCAGCAAGAGTGTGCCTGGTAAGGGCTGATCTGCATCCTGGAGAGAATCCATCATCCAAGCTGGAGAACACAGGATACAAGTGTGGGCTGAGAGTCAGCTACTGTGTGTATGCACCAAACATTTGGTGGAATAAGGATAACAAGAGAACAGGAAGCCCAAGCCTGCTTACCCAAGGACAGAGATATTAACAGTGCCTGTCTTTACAGCACACAATGGACATTCCTGCAAGACTGTCATGTGCCACATGAGGAGGGACATCTGGGGAAATACCTTCCTTTGGATACCTGAGAGGGTGAGGAACCCTCACCCCATCAAGTGTGAGGTGAGCAGAGCACCAGGATGGAGAAGCAGAGCACGGGTGGGAAGAGCCAGCTGCTGTTTTTTGGGAGCAACGCTGCCCAAGATGTCAGGGAGGTCAATTCCCTTCCATGTCATCTACTCACCCCATGGAAAAACAGTTTATCTGACATTCACAAAGGAAACACTGATCTTCTCCAGAAGTACTGAGCAGTGGATCAGTACCAAGATCTACCACAATGAACTAATTCTGGGCCACGTCCAGTACTGGTTACAGTTACGGCACCTCCAACAGGAATTGTGCTCTTCTAAATGGAATTTCTGGCAAGGATGAAACTGAGCCCCTGCAGTACTCATCTCCCTGAGAAAAGTACATTTCTGGGTGCCCTCTGGAAAGCTGTGCCTTGTCATGTTACTCTCATCCACTCCATCAGTCCCACTCATTCCCTGGGAGGCTGCAGACAGTTCTAGGTATTTCCAGACCTGGTCTGTGTTAACAAGAAACTCAACCATAGTGCAGCAGCCAGAGGTGTAAAAATGCAGTGACCTTGTGAAGAGGGAAGACAAACCCAACCCAGAGCAATTTGTGTTGTTTGGAGCCAGCCTGGCAGTGGCTGCATTAAGAATGCACAGACTTGAATGTGGTACATGTTTGCTGAGAGTAATAAAGCCTGAGCAGGAAAGCTGGGGCTATTGAGCCTCCTTCCCTCTCTTGGCAGCCTCCAAATTGCTTCTGGTTTATGACTTTGGGGGTGAGAGCACAATCACACAGGTGGGCTGAGAGGTGAGCAAGGGTTTATCCTGCCATCTGTCTCCAGAAGTTGTGTGGCAGAAATGACCGACAGTGACGGAAGCGGCAGGATTTGGGAACATTAGCAAAGCTGGGGTCAGGTCCAAGCTGGTGCCTGCTCTGGCCAAGCTCTGTTGTTTTATTTAAACTCCTAGAATCAGGTGCTGCTAACCCCCTGAGCAGCTTTTTTTGGATTCTGTGAAACACTGATCCAAGCATCCCATGGGATGGCTGCAGCGGTGGCTGGGAGTGGGCGCCACCGAGGGTCCCTGGCAGAGAGGGCTCCCCAGGAACACCCAGACCTGGGTGACTGCTCTGCAATCCCAGGAGGTTTTGGGGCCAAGCCAGCCTGGCTATACCCCAGGGAGCTAACCCCACACAAAGCCCTTCTGCTGGGGAGCAGGAGGATGCAGTGGTTCAGGTTCTGCTCAGTGCATGAGGCTGCCAATGTGGGAAGGGTTAAGGTAACCACAGTCCCAGGCTTGTTTACCCCGAGCATTAGAGAGGGATAGTTTGCTGTGAACACACTGATCAATATCTCCCAGCTGCCAGTTTAATCAGGATTAAGTGAGCAGCTATTAATTTTGCTCTTTTCCAACAACATTTAGCCACCATGTGAAAACATTTCTTCCATCACAAACAAATTAACCTTGATATCATCTATCCAGACATCTTAAAGGGACTTAAAAAAGAAAACCTCAAATCAAAACACTAACAAGAAGGGCCAAGACCAATAATCTGGCTTTAATTAGAAGTTTTCCAGCTCACAGCTCCAAGAAGCAGCAGTGGGGGTGCTTGCTCAGAGCCAAGGTGTGCTTGCCTGGCACACGGAGCTGGGTGTTGAGACAAGGCTGGATGGACACCTGCAAAGCCACTTTTGAAGTGTTTAGAGTCCTGAAGCATTGTGGAGGAGCAGGGAGCAGCCACCAGGACCCCAGTGCTCCCTCCCAGGCCACTGTCAGAGCAGAGACACCTCCCTGGGACGTGGCCAGACACAGGTGCCCCCACAGCAGGACAGGTTTGACTCCTCAGGCACCGTTTCACCACTAACGAGGCAAATCCCGCAGCCCTGGAGCGCCCTGCCCTCCCAGCAAACTCCAGGAAATATTTTAACAGCCTGGCTGGTGCAGTCTGCGGCTCTCCCGCAGGCACTGAATGTTTTCATACGTGCAAACGGCCTCTCCTCTGAAACACATCCACCTTGGGCGAGGGGTGGCAGGCGGCCACCGGGCACGGCGTGTGGCCACGCATACAAACACGCCGTGGTAATTCAGTCTGGAGCTCCTCGGGATTGAACTCCCCGGGCTAAAGACGACAGCTGCTTCCAGAGCCACGAACAAACAGCCACGGCACAGCCGCTCTGAAGAGCCGGCTTCTGCTGTTTTGTCTTCTTTTCTCTAAAAAGTCTCTTATTCCCATCCACGAAGTGACTCATGGAGGAAGAGAACACATCTTAGGAAAGAAGGGAAGCAGGACACACAGAAGCCCAGCTCTGAGCTTTGCAAAAGCCCTTTCTCTCAGCTATTCTGCACATGGCAAAGGCACCAGAAGTTCTCTGAAAAAAAAGGATGACAGACGGGGCTGGACTTTCTTTCCAAGCTTCCTCTGAAATCACACTTGGCACAGCAGCCCCGGCCTGTTGAAAGAGCATGGGAACGTGCGTGGCAAGAGCTGCTCTCAGGTTGGAGCTCTCTGGGCTTTTCTAAGCCATCTGGGCTCTGATTTAGCTTGCAAGTCTGTCAGTCCCAAATGAAAAGTCAGCTCCTAACCCAAAGGGTTCAGCTCAGGGTCGACGGCAGAGGAGTGTCTGAAGAACTCACTCTTTAATCCTCCTGGTTAACAGCAGTGGGGAAAGGTCTTTGCTACTGCAAAGGAAAACTCACCTGATCCTTTCCCATTTTCCCACTCCACTGCCTCATCTAGCTGGAAAAATTGTGCTATTTCCCCTCTGCTGGAAAAGCAGGGAGAGACCCAGTGCAGGCAGAGCTCAGGAGCTGATGATTTTTGCAGTGCTGGGTTACACAACCCTTCTCCCAGCCAGCAGAACAAGGCAGAGCTTGAAATGCTGGTGCTCTCCCTCCAACCCTGAACCTGAAGTCCCACATGGGTGAAGTTTCCTGCTGCTATTCCCAGGAGAAATTCACCATGCCCAGGGGAAAACCACCATGCCCAAGTGGTGAGCAGCCTTAGACCAAACAATTCCAGTGCAAACGCCATCCGCTGCAGATCATCATCCTTTATGTAACTCCAAAGCTTTGTGAGATGCAAGGACATGTCTCCCTCCTTTCCCCAGGTGGATCCAGAGAGGTCCTCGAGGAAGGGACAAATTTCAGCCACGACTCACCAGCTGGTGTGAATCTGCCCTCTTGGTTATCCTATGCAAGCCACAAAGACCCGGCCGTGGAGTGGGGAAGCACGTCACGAGTGGTGACAAGTCTTTACAGAGCAAACCTCAAAAGTCTTTCATTGCAGAGCTCTGCTTCCTTCCGCACAAACCATCTCTGAATTGCAAAGTGACACCCAGCCCTGATTAACAGATGAGTGGCTCTGGGCCTCTACCCTCCCCACTTGTGTCAGGAACGATGCTGATACGAGTTTAACTGAGGAGCTATTGTTCAGAACAGGCCACGTTAAACCGTATTTCGTCCAGAAGAGCAGAGATTACAAGGAGGTTGGCACATGGCAGGGCAGGTTCAGATAGCACTGAAGGTCAAGCCAGCTTCACCGTGGAGGGCTGGAAGCTTTGAGTGCCAGGTAGGATCGTGGATAAAATCATGCCGTCCAAGGACTGGGTATAATCCGGTGACATCCGTTACCCAGCGCTGCCTCTGGGAAGGTTAAAATAAGGCTTTGCAGTGTTTCTTTAAAGATCTTAGAGAGTTTTACAAACATCAGGGAACCGAATCTCCCCGTGCTCCCAGGGTGCAACACAAACCGGCTGGGATAACCCACCCAGCCAGGTCTGAAAGTGCCAACGACTCTTGCATTTGTTTTACTGAAAGGGAAACTGAGGCCCCGGGGAGGTCGAGCCAACATTTCCTAATTTGAATGCCTGGTGTTAGGCAACTCATCTGCATGAAGAAATAATTTATAATTTTTACTACTTCTTCTTTTTTTTTTTTTTTTAATCAGATTAAAGTATTACAAGGTTGATTCCCTTCCAGACAGCTTGGTTGGCTGTATTGTGTTTCAACACTTGGATTTTTCCCACAAAAACACCACCACTATATTGCAGAAATTTGATCATAGGCCTGCACATGCTTACACAGAGAGCCTTGAAAATGGCAACACCAAACAAGTATTTCCCACAAAAACAAAAATTCTGTTTGAGTTTACAGCTGTTAGATAAAATATATATACTTACTACTCTATAATTAAGAAAGCCTCTACAACTTTAATGCATATTGCCCTTGATCATATGGAAGCAAGGAAGAACAAAATCATTAGAAGCTGAATTATTCTCGTAGTCTATTATCATGGTGTAATCTTATTAAAAAAAATTCATGCTGGTGTAGCCTCTTACCTTCACCACTTCACTCAAGAGCCATGTGGTGTAGTTCTGAGTGCACAGAGATAGTAAAATTACAGTGAATTATGTGGCCTGTGTATGGCAAAAGGAGCATAATTCCATCTCTTTGAGGAGGGATGCTGATTTTTCTCAGGGAGACGACATCAGTGCTACTCAGTTACTGTGCATAAAGGGACTATTCATCATTATCTGCAGACAAGCAATTTTGGAGAAGATCTTGGGGCTGCCAGTGCAGACAGGCACAGCTTGCTGCCATGGCTCGGCCAGCAGCCAGTTCTGCCTTCCACAGCATCCACGGCCTCGCTGGCTGTGGGTGTCTGGACCTGGCCTCCCAACACCCCAAGCACTGCCAGTGTCCCCTGACACAGCCAGCCTGGGCTATGGAAGGTGTCCCTGCCCATGGCAGGGTGTGGAATTAGATGATCTTTACGGTCCCTTCCAACCCAAAGCATCCTGTCAGGGAGGACAGTGCCAACCGCTCTGGCCGTCCCTGGGGCTACGTCAGGGTGCTGCACACAGGGCAGGGAAATCCCACCTGGATTGGGGTGCTGATGAGGAAAAAGGATGCCACAAGAGCCCCTGCACAACAGAAGGTCAGAACAACCTGTCAGCAGATGTGGGGGAGCCAACCTGGCCCTACAGCTCCACTTTTCACCGAAACACCACCATAAACTTGGCCAGATCTGAGCTGGTCCAGCCCACCACGATGCCTGTTCAGCTCCATCCAGCTGAGCCAGCTATTCGGGGAGAGGATGGGTGGCACGGTGGAATTTAAGGTTTTGGGGCCAGCTGCTGTCTTTCCTAACCAAACTCTACAAAGTTTAACTGGTCATGAGTTAGGGACACACAATGCAGGGCACGTGAGGACAGAGCTCTGCTCGCACCTCCCATCTTGCATACATTGTCAAGTGTGAGAGGTTTGTTGTAAGAGGCTGGGATTATCCTGCTCACTTAACTTTATATAAACTTGTCAAAAATAACATTTCATTTCACCCTTTTACTAAAAGAAACATTGGCTCGCAGTCCTGTTTTGCAGATGATCACACTTGACACTCTTGGGAAGGAGGAGCTCACTTAGCCTGTGAGATGCCTCTTGTTCTTTGGGGTCTGCACATGTGTCCAGGTTCAGTTTATCTCAGCTAAAGTGGATTTCCTTTGTTTTGTTTTTCTTTTCCTTTTTTATAATATCTAGTTTATGGATCTGTGAAAACAGCCACACATGGTTGGCCGCAGTTCTGTTAAACACTTGAAGATGTTACTCAGCTCCTCTGTTTTCAGTGGAGCTCTAATGCATTTACTCTGCTTTTAACAAAGCCTTAATCTTGCCCCTTCCTGAATCTGTGCAGGGTTCAGTGTTCCCCATAACTCCCTGAAATAGCCGTAACACCAAATAAATTTGCCTGCTGCTGCTTGGTTCTCAGCACAAACTGCAATTAGTGAGCAAGGGCTTCACTCAAAATAATTTTCTCCCATTGTCTGGCCCAAAGCTCGAGCTGAGCAAGAGACTGGAAGAGATTGAGTCTGGCAGCAGAGTAGTTGAAGGCACATCCCTGCTCCCTGCTGTGCTCCTTCAGGATGTGTGTTCAGAAAGCAGGAGGCTTTAGCCATGAGAGCCATGTATTATCACCCTTTGAATAGCCTGCATTGCTGTTCTCCTACAAAATCCCTGGGAAGGCTCTTTATCTGAAACCAGAATTGCATGAAAATTAGCTGGGGCCAATGAAGTAGCATCTGTGATATCTTTTTTTAACCCTGCTTTACCTCTCCTCATCTCAACATGTAAATCCTGTCGCTAACGAGATTAATGGCACAGAAACCTCAGGAGCAAAATCTGTGGCTTTTGGATGAACACAGAGCTGGAGTTTTCTCAGTAAATCGCATTCAGGCAGTTCAGCTGCAGCATCCTCCTGCTCTCAGGTGCCTGCTAACTTCCCTAGTTCTCCCCAGGGTTATATGGCCATGTCTGCATGCACACAGATACAGACTCACATGCATTTGAGGCTTCTCAATGTCCTCAAGTCCTGTCTTTACCTTGAATTAGATTGAATCACCTTTGAATCAATTTTTAGGTTGAAAAAGACCTCAAAGAGTCCAACCATTCCCCCAGCATTGCCAAGCCCCACCTGAACATCTTTTAAATCCCTCCAGGGATGGTGACCCCACCACTGCCCTGGGCAGCCTGTCCTGTTCTTCTCCCTAACTTGTCTTTATTTCAGGGTGTTGAGTTGTTTGGACATGGCCTCTTTTGGCTGCAAGCTCTCTCCTCTCTGTGCTGCCACACAAGTGACATTATCTTATGCTAATGAGTTCACTTTACAGTATCTTCTGTCCCTCCAGCTCCTGGCAACCTATTTGGCACTTAATTAGGTTTACTCCCTCAGTGCTACCTCCTCTCTGCTGAGTGGGTTGGGTACCTCTCTTTGCAGAAGTGATGGTTGCAATGCAGCCCTCACTGGGCTCAAACCCTCTCTGCCTCGCTTGTAAACTCATACCACAGATGTGGACATCAGGCAAGCAGGATTCCTAAATCAGTCTCCAAATTCTAGTGTAAAATCTCCTCCCTCTATCAATGCAGGGCACACCCAGGCCTGCACAGTCAAGGACTTGACACACTGAGCAAACACCAGCTACTGACTGGGCTAACATGGCCAGTTCAGGCTCTCTAAAAGGAGATTATCCTGGAAGTGCAAAACTCACAGATGTTGTGACGCTGTCACAATAGGCTCAGCAGCTGTACAGTGGTGTCAGGGCGGGTTGGGAAGGGCTCTGCCGATCCCAGACTCCTCAATCAGGCAGTGATTTGGGTAGAGAGAGGTGACCAGAGTTGCCATAAAACTACTGATATGCTGCTGTGTCACAGTCGGGGGGGAGCTGTATGGCCCTAGTTACAGATGTGTCATTGGAGATGCTGTGGCACCAAGACCAGCAGAGTTTGCACTGTCAGACCTGTTGCAAGAAGTCTCACACCTCAGCCCTGAGTTGGTGTGAGGTGTTGCTGTGTGGCTGTGCTGAGCCTGGCTTGCTTCAAGCGTGACCCAGATGAGATATTCTGAAGACAGGAAGCTTTTAGTTCAGACTGGTTCAAGAGTCACCTCACATGCTGCTTGGTGACACCCTGACTCATAACCACACGCTCTTCCTGAGCTCAAACATTTTCCTCCCCAGCCCTGCCCTTGAGCAACTGCTGCTCTTACAGAGCCTCATCCCTGCTCCTCACGCCAGGAGAGCAGAAGGCAGCTGCACATTCCCACAGATGTGTCTGTCTGTGAGGGAAAGCCAGGTTAGAGAGCAGATCCCTTCCACCATCTTTTACTGGAGCCAGGGGCTGAGTATCCAGCAGTAAGTCTGGCCTGACCTTGCTAGGGGCACCTGGAACACTGACATCTGTTGGGCTGTTCCTCAAAAACAAAGCCCTGACACCAAAGTAATAGAAATGATGCACCAGCTTGTCAATGCCTTAATTGCCTGTGTCTCACTGGTAGTTTTGGGATCCTGTTCTCCTTCAGAGGCAAATTTGCATTTCCCCTGTGCCCTCCCAAGGACCTCCAGGTGGTTTAGAAACAGGAAGGGTTACTGAAGACAGCTGAAGGTCACAGCTGGGAGAAAAGGGATCACAGATACTTGAAAATACATTTTTTGGTGGTTGGAGAGGCCTCAGAAGTAGTGACTTTTTGACTTTGCAAACATGTCACTTCTGGTAGGAGCTGGGTGGAGACACCACCTACAGCAAATAGCTTTCTCCTGCCCCAGGCAGCATCCAGAGAAAAAGAAAGGTTTGTGTGTTTTGTCTTAAAGAAGTGCAGAAAAAGTTGCTGCCAAAAGAATGGAAGAAATTAAGTCCAGTGCTTTCCAGGGAGAACACCATGTTTCCAATCCCTTCATCATGAAAAAACTGGATGAAAGTAGGTCAGTTCCTCTAGAGCTGCAAAGGTGAGAGGCAGAGCTGTAGCACGGCCCAGGCAAGAGCTGTGAGCCCTTCCCTGCTTAGTCCTGACCCCCTGGATTCCTGGCACTTCACCTTGAGCTCTGCTTCACTTCTCTGACCACAGCTTCCCCTGGCCACTACTGCTGTACCAACACTAAACACTTTTTCCCTGTGGCTGCTGGTAGCAATGTGTGTTCTTTAATCTCTGTCCATCTCTTGCAAGGTAACAACAACCTCCTGGCTCCACTCTTTGTGCCCAAAGCAAGGCAGAAAACGGTACCCCTTGCTCAGCAATTAGATATGCAAAAGGTTCAGAATTACAAACTGTCCCCCTCTCTTCCACAGGCCACAGGGTTGGAGGGGACTGAGGAAGTCAGGATTCAGAACTGGAGGGCAAAGGAGGAGTAGCATGGAAGTAACAATTCAGATCTGTAGTCCCTCTATTTCTGAGAGCACAAGAAAATCTTATCTGGATGCATCCCTTGAAGTAACCTGAACTCCACTTGGATGAAAAAATCTAATTAAGTGCTGCAGGCTTTAGACAACACATTAATATTTTCAACAGTTTGATGCCAAACATCCATTAAAACTCTTTCTGATATGTGCTAATATGTGTTACACGTTTTTGTTTTAATTAGAACAAGATTGTAATCCATACTTCAGTTAAGTTCATTACACTCAGAATCTTAATGCAATCAAAAGACCCATTGGTCGTTAGCTGAGTCCATTGTAATTAGCATTCAGAGAAAACTTTTAATTGTGTGCCTGTCCTTCACAGCAGGTGATGAGGGGAGTGAGGCCTTTCTCCCTTATGATGAATCTTCTCAAGCTCTGTATTTTGTGTCCCTAAGTCCTGACCAGCTAAACTCAGTTTGTAAATGGTTAGGAAAGACAGCAGCTGGCCCCAAACCCCCCAGTGCCACCCATTATTCCCCAAACAGCTCAGCTGGGCTGGGCTGTACAAGCCTCGTGGTACTGGCACAGGCCAGGATGGCACAGTCAGACCTGGCCAGGTTTATGGTGGTGTTTTGGTGGAAAGTGGAGCTGTAGGGCCAGGCTGGCTCCCCACATCTGCTGACAGGTTGTTCTGACCTTCTGCTGTGCCTGGGCTCTCGTGCTCTGTCCTCACACGTCCTTGTGCCCTCGACACCCCAGCATGAACCATCTGGCTCTGAGGCATCACCTGCCCCTCACTGCACTCCCTGGCACAGCTACAGAGGAAACCTTCATATAAATCTCTGCAACATCTGAAATGTAAAGGAGATTGCTCAAATCAGGCTGAAAAGCAGCATCTTCTCCATGCCCAGCATTCCAGCCAGGAAATGTGCTGCCTTTGCTGAAACAAGCAGATGAATTTTCCAGACTTCCCCAAAAGCAATGGCCAAACCCGTGCAGCTCAGGAAGCAAGCTCTGTCAGTCAGGGAACAGCAGCCAAATGTTTCTGAGAGCCCAATAACAGACACCTTTGCTGCCCTTTCATGGCCTCAGCACAAACTCAAGTCCTCTGGCCTTATACATATATATATATATATATATCTCTATCTATATCTGGGAACAATGTGGAAACTGGGCAAGGATAACTCAAATCAGAGCTGCTGTTGGAGACCTTCCATGTGGTTTTTGTAGAGCACAGGCTCCTTTTATCTTTTCCCATCAGATAGACTTTGCCCCACATTTGGGACAAGGGTCCCCTCAACAGGGATGGAGAGGATCCCCCTGTCCCCAGCCCCACCAGCCTCCAGCTCTGAAAACCAGAATGCAGGATTTTGTTGCAGGACTATAAAAGGTGAATTGCATAGGCTGGGAAGGATTATTTATTTTATTCCTTCATTCCTCAGAGCAGGCAAAGCCAAACTCTCCCTGAGACTGCATGGAAGAGCCAAGGGCTGTAGGATGGTCCCTGGGGTGAAGTCCCCAGGTATTGCTGAGTGAGGTTTTTTATTGTGCAAACCATTCTGAAACTACAAATGAGGAGGAATATGGTGGGACAGAGGGTTTGCCACTGCACAGCAGCATTCTGGCAGCACACCCACCTGTCCCTTCTCAGCACAATTACTAACAGCGTATTTTTTTGTAGCCTTCAGGTGCCTGATAAATCTCTAAGTTATAAAGTGTCACCTGGAGAGGTCTCTCTTACTTACCCTTTCACTCTTCTCAGCTTTCCAGCCCTTGTAACCAGGATAGCACCTGAATAGCCCCAGGCACTGTGATCCTGAAAAGCATCGAGTTGGTTTTCTTTCAGCTTCATTCCTCTATTCCCCCTTCTTCCCATAACTCCTGTTCCTCAAGCTCTGCTCAATCATTGCCAGGGAACAGGATAACCAGAAACAAAGTGACTGGCACCTTTCATTAGTTTTCCTGGGAAGGAAACTTTTCCCTGGCACTGCAGCACTGGCAGCATGGTGGTGCATCCCACCTGGAAAACACAGGCCAGCTTCACCCTGTGAAAGGGATTTAGCTGCTGGTATTGGAAAATTTGCCAGCATTCTGGGCTAAGCTTGTGCCTTAAAAGCCATGTGCTGAATCTGTAATGATTCCCTCCCTCACCGCTCTGCAGCAGGGATGTTTTAAGAGCAGCATTGATGGACTGCTCATGCTGGAGGATGCTGTTTGCTCGCACCTGAGGTGGAGGCCAGGGGAACACCTGGAGGCTCCCAGCTGGCCCTGGCCCTGGTGGGCATCAGCCTGACTGCCTCTTGCAGCCTCAGGAGTCCACCAAGGCACCAGCACCCTCTGAAAGGGGCTGCCAGATACCACTTTCAGCGCTGTGATGTGACCACCCCACAGGAGCATCCACTGGCCTGGCTGAGCTTTGTTTGCCACCTCAAAGCCCTCAGGAGGCCTTAATCCTGTTTTCAGATCTAATCCATTAAACAAATGCATTATCCCTATGCAGATCTGCTTTTCTCCTGGAGTTCCAGCAAAGCTCTGTGTCACGTCTCTCTGTTACACAAGATTTTTGCAGTGCTCTTGCTCTGAGCACAGAACATACCAAAAACCTGCCTGGGACAGACAAACAATCTTGCAATTTCAGACTTTTCCAGCAGGACCTCCAGCCACCGACACTGCCCTGTGCCTGCCACGCTCTGCCTCCCTCAAACCTCACCCAACAGCCCAAATCCTGCCTATCCCAGCCTGAAGAAGCCAAAGTCACCTTGAGCAGGTGAAGACTGAAGAGTACAGCCCAAAGTTTATGTATCTATGGCCTAGTAAAGAAGGGAAGGTAATTCTTTTTTTTTTTTTTTGAACTTACAAATAGAGCAGAAGACAAACCCAGTGGGAAGAAATTCCAGCTCTTTCCTTTTAATTGAAAATAGATCCATAAAATCCTGCTAAGTCTACTGGCTAATGCAAGCACTGGGAGGCAGCTGAAATACACTTCCCAAGGGCAGGGTATGTTACAATCACTACATTTAAAAGTCACAGGGGTCTAAGTTTAAAAGGAAAAACTACATGTATGTTCCCTTCTCCTGCACTCACTCACTGCTCCTGACCTCCTTCTGCTAATGCAGGGAACCTGATTTTGGAATACTCCCAAAGAGATCAGAAATAATGGTGACTCAGTGATCAAGTTTTAAAGATGTGATGTGGCAGTGATTGGATTTTCCAATGTGATGTGTCAGCTGAAGTCTCACGCCGTGCTAAACCTGCTGGTCCTGGGAAATCCTACAGGTTGGAGTCAAGCAGAGGGATTTCTTCATGTCTGGTAGATCAATGACCTCCAGCAGCTATGAGGTCTCTTCACAGTTTATAAATAAATAAATAAAGATTTAATCTCCCTATTATGCAGGGCACTGCATATGCAAAAATTACACATATGAATATAAAGTAAACTACATTCAGACATCAAAACCTGCACCTGGAGGTCTATAATTAATTTTTCAATGTATTTTTCAGGTGAGATTACGGCTGAATGGCCAAAGGTGAGCAAAAAGCACCCAGTCCCTACTGCTGGGTGGAAAACTGGGCACCACACTGGTGTGTGACACGGGACATGTCACTCAATGCTGACACAAAATAAAAGCAATGCAGAGATTACTGTTTTTAAGGAACTTGCTTTTTTTAAAGGAATATCTGCTCCAGAGTTGTTGGGAAATGGGACTGTGGGGAGTGGAACTGTGGGAAAAGAGCCCTTGGAGCTGGATCCTGCAGAGGAACGTGCTGTCTTTGATGCCATCTACTGGCTCCAGGGCCTGGGACCTGCTGCTCTGCTGGAGACCACAAAATCAGGGCTTGTTCCCATGTGGAGTTGGATGCTGTGAGTGGGATACAGGCTTGGAAAAGCTGCCTGGCCAAAGTGATGCTCTGCAGGAGCCACGGATGCAGTGGGACTTCCAGCAGCAGAGGTTTCCAGAGGATTTCCACACAAGGTGTGCTGGTTTCCAGAGGATTTCCACACAAGGTGTGCTGGTTTCCAGAGGATTTCCACACAAGGTGAGCCCACAGATGTCCAGGAAAAACTGGCAGGGAGGCAGAGCCCAAGGAATGCTGTAAGGCTCGATCTGCAGGAGATAATGGCACCCCTAGGAATGCAGAGGAGGGACACAGCAGCTCTTTAAAGCAGGAAGGGCTTCCTCCATTTCCAGCTACAGCCCAGTGCAGGTACCAGGCTGAAATCACACAAGGCTGGGCTGCTGCCTGTAAGTGACAGGACAAGCAAGGTTTGGATGGTGTATCTGAAATCCCTGGGGTGTTCCCTGGAGGATAGGCCAACCTTCACCAGGTCCCTGCACACACCAACTAAGTTTTCCTCCTGACCCATGTGCCTTTCAGTGCACCAGACCAGCTTATGACAGGACAAGCAAGGCTCAGATCTCTGCTTATCCCACTTGTGCTGGTGCTGCTTCCCCTCTAACACTGTGCAGCATCCCAGCAGTGTCTGCAGAACCAAAATCACCAGATTTTGCTTTATGCAGACACTCTGCAAGACAAAGAAACAACACTTGGGTGCTTTTTGAATCCCAGCTGTTTTAGGAAGGTGTTAAATGCCATATTGCACTTGCTGGGGTGATTATTTAGGGCAGGTTGTGCCTTTTCTTTAAGAATCCCAGCAGGTAAGACCAAGACTTGCCCAGGGTTGTTTTCTTTCCTGTCCCAGTAATTATGATCTGCAGATAGGAAATCGCTGACGAGTGTCCCCTGGGATGGCAGACCCAGCAATCTCAGGACAAAGGACATTTCTCCCACACTGTCTCCTGAAACAAGCTTGACAACATAGCGACAGCCACGTGGCCTGGCTTCTCCAGGGAGTCCCAGCCCTGTGCCGAGCCCTCCTGGGGCTTTACAATAGTGCTGGGCCTTTGGAAAGGTCCTCTTTCATTTTGTTGTACAAAAGGTCCAGGAAACAAAGGGAGGAAAAGAATTGGCTGCCATGGGGAAGGAGTAAAGGTGGTGGCAAACAACGTGCGGTCGGTGAGCAAACTGCAAACTCGGATAAACCAAGAGAATAAACTTTTCTCCCTGTAACTACACAAAACTTTCCTGTTATTTGAGAGGACAGCTGGCCAAACCAGATAGAGGAGAAGCCTAAACTAACAGCAGATCTTCATATTTCCATGTTGCCAGTATCTCCAGTCCAATAAATACACAGTCCAACCAGCTGGCCCCTGCATTCCCGTGCCAATAGGTTGTTCTTTATCACTATTTGTTGCTTGTGCACAGCTTGGACAAGCAGCAGAACTGAGAGTTTTCAAAGGGAATGAAAAGCATGCCTGAGAAAGTCACTTATCTGGAAATAAAAACCCTTTAAAGCAACAGGGATCGTTAGGAATGCATTTGGGATTTGTGTGTAACTCCAAAGCCAGCACCCACCTCCACAGCCCATGGCTGGTGGGGGATCATTCTGCAGCCTGTCACGTTCTCCTGAAGGGACATGACAGGGCACAGCATCCCTGGGAACCCAGCAGAACCCCCAGCACGTTCATCCTGTGTCCCACAGTGAGCAGGGCTGCAGAACATCACATCCAACTGCCTCTCGTGGCCTCCCAGCACAGAGTGCAGCAAAAGAAAGAATCAAGGCACACTTTCTAAATAAAGAAACAAATAAATAAAACCAGGAGTCTGAGGCAAAGAGATAGAGAAGGGAAAAAAATGAGGAGAATGAAAGGATGAGTGAAGACTGGACACAGCTGAGGTGTAATAAGGGGAGGGGTTGACTGAGTCAAAAAAAAGGCAAATTCAGTATATTCTGTTCACAGGGCCACACAGAGCCCTGTTTAACAGGTTTTGCTGCCTCCAGCATTTCCTGGGCATCTGCCACGGAGATCTGGGCTGCCTCTCCATCCAAACAAATGGGACTGATTAAATCCTATCACACTCTCAAGGATTTCTACAGGCAGCCGCTCTGTACATTTGCAACGCAGCGATCTGACCAAATTCCCCGCGGAGCAATTGCTATAGAAAACTGTTGTTTTACTGCCTTGTCAATCCTCTAGGAGTTTCCTATAAAGGCAGCAGCTCCTGGATTTACTTGGCAATCAGCCCCTTTCCCGAGGATGGCCACCTGGGATGAGTGAGTTTGTTCTGCTGGCAAGACAGCGAGGATGCGATGTCTGCGCAGGGGGCTGCGGGTTGGGGTTTGTCTCCAGCCACTCCCACAGGACTGTGGAATTCTCCCTTTGGAAAACACGGGTGCACGTGAGCTGGAACAAGCACTGCAGCTTTTTCTGTCTGTTTTTCCTTGAGTGCTGCTCTCTTGGATGGAACCCACCTGGCCGTGTGTGTGGGGGTTTGGCTCGGAGCAGCGCCAGCACTCCCAGCCCCGGATTCCTCTCCACCTGCAGAGCCCAGCAATGGCTTCGTTTGCTCTTCCCCCAAACGTCTTCCTGCACCTTTCCCTCAAGCTTGCAACACAGCCTCATTCCCCAGGTGAAGTCAGGAGGGTGAACACAGCCTCTCCCTGGGGCACTGGGCGTTCTGAGAAGAGCCTGGCTTTTCCTGGGAGGCGATGCCTGTGAGATGTGCCCACACCATCCAAAGGGACTGAGTGGGAACAGCTCAGCCATCAGCAAGGGGGTCCCTCCTCAGCAGTGTCACCCTGTGCAGCAGGTGTGCTGGGAGGAGGGTAGAAGGGCACAATGCCAGCATCAGAGAGGGAACTGAGGGAAGTCTTTCATTTTCCTGGTTTGCCCAGACCACACAGAGATGATTTCTGCTCCCAGGAGAACGGTATAGAAGCCCAAGAGCAGGCAGCCAGTGTCAGGAGGCAGCTGAAGCTGCTGGCACTGGTGATGTGCCCCTGTACACCTTCCCTGAACCCGGCAGGAACAGCCCATGCTGGGGCTGGGACAGAGGATTCCATCCAGACCCCTCAACAACCAGGATTTGAGCTGCTCACAAAACCCTCTCCTCGAGAGACCCACAGCCAGGCAGCGACAGTCACTGGGACAACACCAGGAACCTGAGCTGCACAAACTGGGAGCTGCAAAGCTGTTTATCCATTCCCATCAGATCCAGAGGCTCCCTTCAATCCAGGAAGCATCTGTCTGCATGGAAGGACGCTCTGCATTACTATTCAGCCTGGGTAAGGTTTGAACTTTTATATGGCAAACTCCACCGCTTCCTTTTAATTGTCCTTTCCTTCTGGTGACAGGCTGTGCTTTGGCAGGGACAAAGCTCCTGGGAATGGCCACACAAGGGTGTGGGAGTAGGGTGCCAGAAGCAGCACTTTGGAGCTAAGTAATGTTCACTGCAGCTGGAACAGAGGGTCCAAGGCACTGATGGACGGTAAGGAAATTGCTTCATCCCACCCTCTTCAACCATCCTATTGAACATCTCCTGTCATGCATTTCCCAAAATCTTCCAAGAACAACTTCTAAGACACCCTGTGTTTACAAGGCATGGAAATCCTCTCCTGAGACAAAGCACAAATATTGCTACAGCATTTTGCAGCTGCAAACAATTCCAGGTCAGGATTTTAAGAACACCCCTGCCTCTTGTGACTGTGGGGTGTGATGTTTTAGAAGAAAAAACCAAAAAAAAACCAGGAAGAAAGTGATACATGTGGGAGGTGCAAAACCTTTTCCAGCTCTTCAGGAGTGATGGGAAAGGCTCCCACTGGCTTCAGACAGGGAGGGACCAGATCTGCTCATCTCTCCAGCCTGAGGAGGCTGCCAGGTGCAGATGGCAGCACTCCCTCATCCACAGCTGCTGCACAGCTGGCAGCACGAGCCACAGCCACTGCCAGGCCCCTCACTGGCACCATTTTTGCCAAGGCTGCAGCAGGAAACCTGTGAGATACAAAGACCTCAGGAAGCCACTTTGATTTCCTAAGCCTTGGAGCTGCTGTCGGCTCCCAGGATCAGCGACCTGCCTACAGGAGGGTTAAATGTGGAGCAGAGCTGGCACTGAGGGGACTTGCTCTGCTCTGGACAAAGGGACGTGAATTCTTTGCTCCTGTCTCACAATTTTCCCAAGCACATGCAAAGATTCCTTCCTTTGTTTCGCTCAGGCCAACTGTTTTGTAACTCCCAGGTGACAAAGCACCAACGTTCCCTAACAAACCACCAGTTCCACACCATCCAACAGCTCACCCAAACTTCTTAGGACTTGGATGCCTGCAGAAATGTCAGTCAGGCACCAAGGGATGGCGGCTGGGAGCACAGGACTGTGAAGGTACTGCTTGGGCAAAGAGGCTTCCTGATACAGCCCCAAACACATCCCAACCCTTCCTGTCTCCCTGGTTACCTGTCCCACCTGAGCTGGTGGCCTCCCCAGTGACAGCACAGCCATACTGGTGACAAGGTCCCCTCTGTGTCTTCCTGTGGAAGGTGCAGCAGGAAAAAGCCTCCACGCTGGTTCAGACAGGCAGTCTGAGTTAATTGTGCATTCCACTTTCAACACTGGCCAGTTTCTGACAGTGGTTTAGGAAAACGTAGATTTTATATTAGAATATGTGCCCTGAAGGAAAAAAGCCTTTTGGATTTTATTAGGGAGAATTTGGCTTGTGTCTTGAAGCACAAAGGCCTGAAGTGCTACTGAACCCCTTGGACTAAAACCCTGACTCAGAGGGAGGCAAAGGAAATTTTCCTTCTGTCTTCTTTGGACCATTATTTTTGTCTTTCCAGGTTTGTTGTTTGGGGTTTTGTGCATGCTTGCAAAAACTCTAAAATCCCAAAGTGCTTGAGAGTTGAACAGGAAATCAAGACTCTGTTTCAGCTCCTGCTGCAGTGAAAAGACACTGACTTTAGTGGTAAGAAAAGAATAAATACTCAGCCAAAAGGCAGCACAGCTCATAAAGCCACAAATGCAGACAAGCCTAGAAGTTATGAACTTATTACAAAAAAGACCAGAAACAATTATTAAAACCCAGCACAGGCATTTGCCTCTATTATTAAATGATGGCAGCAAAAGAAGCTTCCAGGTCCAGAGCTCTGCTCCTTTACCTGCCTTTTCACAAATTCTGGATAACCTCTATTCTTTAACAAAACCTGTATTGTCCCAAAGGGATTTTCCTTCTTGTGCTGCTATTCCTGCCTCCAGCAGAGGTTTTCAGTTTTGATGAGACTCTGTGATGGACAGGTGATACCCATGGCTTAGTACAGGGAAACTGCAGTCAGCTCTCCAAATATCTCCAAATATTTGATACTCTGACCTTCCCTGCATGGGGAATTTCTGAATACATCTTGCCTCTCCTTACAGAGAATCACAGAATGGTTTGGGTTGGAAAGGACCTTAAAAACCATCCAGTTCCAATCCCAGCCACCAGCAGGGACACCTTCCACTAGACCAGGTTGCTCCAAACCCCATTCAGCCTGGCCTTGAACACTTCAAAGGATGGGAAAACATGCAGGAAAAAACCCCACAAATATTCAGGAAAGAAAAATGGGCAGGTCCTGAAGAGGGGAAGGAAGGATCTTTGCTCCCTTCCCAGCAGGGAACCTTCCCTTCCCACCCACAGCTGAAGCTGCCCAGGTTCTCCTCACCTGCAGAGCCAAGTGGAAGGGGAATGTTTTGAGTTCTGGCCTGTGCCTCCCTGTGCTCCTCTCTGCATCCCCAGTTCCCACGGCCTCCAAGTGGTGACAGTGAAAATAACCAGAGCAGCCCACGGGCCACACAGATGAACTCTCAAGTATTTAGATTACCAAACTGCCCTTCCATAAATCCATGGGATCTCCCGCTGTAGGAAATGGTCTGGGATGTTAAACAAATAGAAAATAAATTTCAGAGGATTTGGTAAAATTCGGATTGTCGTTACTTTTCCATTCCAAGAAGACTAATCTGGGCTATAATTATCTCAGCTACATCCAGGCTTTTCAATAGCTCATACACTGATAAATGAAGCGTTCACTCTCACAAATGCCTCTGCTTCCCCCGATGGATGCAATGTGTTCCAGATGGATGGAGAAACCTTTTTTTTTTCCCTTTTTACACTTGCTAAGCTATTTCCAGGCATCCAGAGCACCAGAAGGTGTAAATCAGCAGAGCTCCTCCTGTTTACTCCACTCCTTTGAGCAATTGAGGGTCCAGCCCATTATTTCTAAACTTAAAATCACAGCTCACACATAGGTGATCATCCCATAAATGAGTGAGGTAAGAAAAAACCCCATCAGACAAACACAAAAGGCATTAATTGCACAAACCACTTTGGGCCTGCCAGCCCCTGCAAAAAGCCATTTTAATTAGGCTGATTGAAATGCAGACAGGTTTTTTTTCCCCTTCCACTGGGGTCTTTGTACCCACTTTGTATGAACAGGAGCTGGCCTCCACATCAGCCAAAACCTGTCCTCTCACTCCCCTCCCAGGAGCCAGGACACTGGGAAGAGCCACCTCAGCAGAGCCTCCGTGAGCCCCCAGAGGAGATCAGCACCTCTGACTGACAGACTGATGCCTGACAGAGGGAGACAGAGATGCTTTTGCAATGAGAAAAGTCAGTGCTGCCCCGCAGAGGAGCAGATTCTCCCTCTGCTCTGCCACACTGTTCCTCTGTGATTCCCAGGCTTTCCTCAGGGCACTGGGATTTTCTGAGTGCCTGCCCAAGGCCAGCTGGGAGTCCATCTGCAGCGGGGCTGAGCCCACACGATGCCCCTGAGGCAGTCACGAGTGGCATTTCCAACATATGTTCGCACAAAATGCTCGAGTCCTTTCAAACCGAGCACGTGAGCACCCGACCCTGCGGCCAGTGCCAGCTTTAAGCTGTGCCTCTTGGCCCTGTGTGCACAGGGAAGGATCCCAAAGCTCTGCTCCAGAAATAAATGCATTAATGTTTGTATTTAACTACCAGAAGGACATGGTAGAAAAATACAGAACTGGAGAGGGGAAAATGTTGCTGTGAGTCCCCCCACAAGTGTGCGATGGGGAGACGAGGATTCAGCGCAGGGAAGGGGATGTGAGTGTTCCGTCAAGCACTGCTCCTCAGAGTAAATGCACAATTCATGCTGTAATGGTCTTTTAATATGCAGTATTTTTATCTGGATGTTATTTGACAACTTGTGCTACGTGCAGGAGTGCTGGCCAGCGCCGTGTGTCTGCCAGCGCCTCTGGCCACTGTCTCACAATCCCAGAACCCACTCCCTCCTCCCAAGCAAGTCCCATCTCCAACTCCCTGCTAAAACCACAGGACAGACATCTAGGGATGTGTTTTCAAAGAGCTCTAACAGCTTATGCACATAAAAATACAGCTTTGTACAAAACTACTGTATCATGAAGCTCAGGGGCTGTTGAGAACAGAGTGACCGGTCACGCCAAAAACTGCAGGAAGGGACTTTTCAAAGCAAAAGTCCATTTGCTTTGGTAAAAGGCAACTCCCCACCTCTCCACATAGTTTAAAGATGACAAGGAAGTCGAGTGTTTGCTAGAACATCTCAACCAGCAAGGAAAAACAAAAGTGCTCCGTCTGCAAGAACGAGAGCTGGCTCTTCCAGCGCGTGCTCGTTCTCACGTCTGTCAGCTCCACTAAAGCTCCGTGAAACCAAGGGTCTGTGCTGGAGCTGCAGCAGGACTGGCAATCACTGCTGGAGTACCAGATTTATCCCAGCTGTTCAGGTTCAGGTCCCTGCCACTCACTCCGCTGCTCCAGTTGGGCTGTACCTCACACAGAATGCCAGGGATCAAAAGCTAAGAGGTTTCACAGTCTGGCTGCAAGTAGAGATTCATCTCTGGGTCAGAGAGGCTTCAAGCTTTCATGCAAAAAAAGGGTAAACCATGGGAAAACTGTTCAAGCTCCTCTCTGGGCCATGTACTTAATGCTGCCATGGGAAGTAAATTCCTGACCCTGCCTGGGCTATCATCTGCTTTCCACAGGCTCAGCCAATGCCAGTGTAGCACCTTTGCAACTGCAGCCATGTCATTTCCCAGCAGACAACCAGAAATATCCTCATGCTTACTCAGACAAATCCTACCCAAGGGCTGCTGAAGTGAGAAGCAGCTCATCTGTGCCCGTTGCTGTGACAAAGCCTGCAAAGCAGCTTGTCTGCAGGAGAAGTTTCACTGCTGTGATGATCTAAGGGCATTAAAGCCCCAAGAAGAAAGGGCTGGCATGCCTGAACCCTATTCTCAGTCTCTAACCAATAAACTGGTTTCCTATCAGATGCCTACATTGACATGGCAAAACTCTTCCCCTCTTTTCATTATCAGAGCTGGTTGAAAATGCCCAGCAGCACACATGGAATCAGCTCCTGACACGGTGTTTACACAGCAGCAGCAGCTTTTTCAGCTTCACTGGGGACCCAGAGACCAAACAGTGCCCACGGTTGTGCTCCAGGCATCCTTGCTATAACAGCATTATAAATACATAATGAGAATGTAAAAGGCAGAAGGGAAACAGATAAAGGAGACTCCTCATATCACACTCTGCTTTCATCACCTGAAAAGAGCTACAAATTCCAGCATGTGCTCATCAACACTGAGGGAAAGGTGTCCTCGTTAGAGGATGAGCGCAGGAGTTGCCTGGCAGCATCCAGAGGGAAAAGACGTCAAGTTTCAGAGGAAAACTGCCACATTTTAAACACACTGTCACTTTCAAAGAAGAAAAAGCAGCTTAGCACAGAAGCATGAGGAACTGTGTTCAAGCAATTTGGAGTCAGAACGACAACAGCAAGGTCATCCATGCCATATGTGAGCACGGATTTGGATCAAATCCCTAAAGGTTAGCCTGGGAACAGCTCTCTGTTTCAAATATCAGAGAGCTGAAACCAAGGGAGTCAGTCAGCACCTGGCCATCTCAGCTGCTTCCATGGCCACCTCCAGCAGTATCCAGTCACTTGTAAGCCTAAATCATGCAGCCTCAAACCACAGCTGTGGCCAATATCACCAGATACCACTGAGTGGGTTCACAGTCAGAACCCTGAGCGCTGCTCAGTAACTTTTAGCACACTAAAAGGAAAGAAGTGTCATCTTTACAGGATGGACTCAGCCTGAACGGGACCTTTTCTTGCTCTTATCACCTATTCTTGAGCTACGCGTGGACAACACTCCCAAAACTCTTTTCCAACATTCGGCTCCAATCCTTTTCCTCCCCCTTGAGGCCTTTCCTTCTCCATTCCCTCTCTCCCCTGATTCATGGCCACAGCAAATGTGCCACTTGATTATCCGCTGACACATGCATTTAGCACTTCTCCACGGAAAGCAACAAGTTGGGAAGCTTTTCCAACTTCCCCTCTGGATGATGTCACCTTGGGTGGGTGCCAGCCTGGGTTTTGAGTGAAAATCCTTCACTTTGGGGTCAGACATCCTCCTATTTTTAGGCCTGGCTTCAGTGTTGTGCAGCCAACAGCTGAACTGAACAGTTCTCGTTATTCCACAAGTCTGCTGGCTGTGTCCTGCCCCACAGAGCCCTCTGGAAATTCACAGAGTGAGAAACGTGTCCCCTCCAGTCTGCACTGGGGATGGGGATGGAGAAGGGCCCTGTGGCTGCAGCCTGTGAGCTCCCATCCACCCACCTGGCTGTGACAGCTCCATCACCCCACCGTGTCTACCCAAA
The DNA here is from genome assembly GCA_013397795.1 of Orthonyx spaldingii. Classification (NCBI taxonomy): domain Eukaryota; kingdom Metazoa; phylum Chordata; class Aves; order Passeriformes; family Orthonychidae; genus Orthonyx; species Orthonyx spaldingii. The sequence continues at coordinate 661,506 of VZTJ01005380.1, read as the reverse complement.
TTCTTGTTAGTGCCACATCCCCACAGCTTTTAAATCCCTCCAGGGGTGGGGACTCCACCATTGCCCTGAGCAGCTGTGCCAATGCCTGACCACCCTTTATGTGAAGAAATTTTCCCTAATATCCAGTCTAAACATCCCCTGGCACAACTTGAGGCTATTTCTTCTTGTCCTGTTGCTCGTTACCTGGCAGAAGAGACTGACACTCACCTGTCTGCACCCTCCTTTCAAGTAGTTGTCGAGTCAGAAGGTCCCCTCCAGCCTCCTTTTCTCCAGGCTGAGCCCCTCCAGCTGCTCCTCATCAGACTTTTAGCACTAATTTCCCTAATTGCAACACCTGATCAGCCAGTGCCTGTGCTGTGCTTTGGCCATTCCAGCAAGGGATGTGTTGCTGTGCATACAGAGCACAGTTAAACAAGGAAAAGCTTTTGAGATGAACTGCAGACCCACACAAAGAGCACCAGGCTGTGGCCAGCCAGGCTCTTCCTCTGCTCTCCACAGCCCCATCCCTGTTTTTTAGGGAGGCTGATGGCTGGAGTTTAAAGGCCCGACAGGATGCAGACACCCTGCAATAGCACCAGCCCCGTGTGCTGAATGAGCTCATCTCAGCAGGGCTGAGGTGTAACCATGCCTGCTGCTGACAGTGACTGCAAACCACACACAAGTGAGAATTGTGATGGTTTTGGGGCAAAGTGTGAATGTGAGTCACGTCCCGGGCCAGCTGCAGGCTGTCTGCACCCAGCCAGGAGCAGGGGCAGGGCTGGCAGCGCCGGGGAGCTGCCCTGCACCCCAAGCCCTTCTCTCACACCACACTCGTGCTCCAGCTGCAGCACACGAGCACTCACACACAGACACAGCAGACCTAAAGCTGGCACTGCTGGGTGCTTTATTTTTAACCCTGGGCGAGTCCCATCACGCCTCCCAAAGGGGATGAAACCCAGCCACCAGCCCCAGCCCAGCCCAGGCTGCTGGAGGGCTGCATTCCCGAGTCTTGTGGCTGCTCCTTTGTCATGAGCAGGCTGGCAGCCCCTGTCCCCTGCACCCCAACAAAACCTGTCTGCATGCCCCCTGCAGCTGCTGGAAGCACAGAATGGTTGGGGTTAGAAAGGACTTTAAAGCCCATCCAGTGCCACCCCTTGGCACAGGCAGGGACACCTTCCACTATCCCAGGTTGCTCCAAGCCCCGTCCAACCTGGCTGTGAACACTTCCAGGGATGGAAGGCAGCCAGTCTGGGTTTCTTGGTTAAAGCCACTCAGAGAGGAAAAAAATAAATGTCACTGGTTAAAGCCACTCAGAGAGGAAAAAAATAAATGTCACTGGTTAAGCCTGCAGGGACCCTCCAGCATCCACGGGCACACAGAACAGCTTTAAAACAGGAATACTCAGGTGTTCTGTGCTTGCAGGGTGCCAGTGTGCTGGCACTGCTGTTCCTGAGCATGTTTACAGCATAAGCAAAGGCCCAAGCCAGATTAAATTTCTGATATTGAACCATTTGCTTCAAGGGAGCTACATCAACAGCTGGCTTGGCCTGTCTCTCTCTTATTTGCTTCTCTCTCCCTTTGAAAACAACGCTCTGCCTCGGTTTTATCAATCAGAGCAGTCTCACTGAGAGGACTCCATGCACCAAAGAGCCTGGAGGATATTTAGCTACAGGAAAAAGACAAGCAGAGAAGAGGAACCAGTGCTTTAAAAAAAGGGAATCTCTATTTGTGAAACCAAAATTGTGCAGCTGTCCCAGCTGTGCCCTTTCTGCAGCACATTTCAGCACTCTCATTTGCATTTTCACAGAAATAAACTGGTTTTCCAATGGTGTGGAATTCATCAACGCTGTCAGAGGTTGGACAAGCCAATACAGCCTGGCATTCTGCAAGGGACAAGTGTTGAGAAAGGCTGCTTCACTGGGGAATTCTTCACTGCAGCCTTGTGCAGCTGCTGAGGAAAGGCCTCTAGGGATAAAAACAAGCAAGGCCCATCTCCTGGACTGTGCTGCCCGGGTCACAGGTGCCACAGTGACAGCAGGTGCTGTGCAGAGGAACACACCCTGTGGAAGCCCTGGAAAACCTCTTTTCAGACAATCCTGCCACCACCACCACCTCAGCTCAGGAATTCTGTATCTGCAGGGAGGAGGGAAAGGCAAACACTTTGGACAGGCAGCTGCCATGGGCTCTGGTGTTGCTCAGGCAGAGGCAGGAGCGCGCGTGGCCGTGCAGGGAGGGTGGCTGCCAGCCTGGGCTGGGATAGCAGGGACTGCCAAGACATCGAGGCACCAGAGCAAAAGGGAGTGAAAGCAGAACAACCATTAGCTTTGGATGCTGTCAGAGAGGGCCTGGAAGTGGTTTAGTCCCATACATCAAGGCCAGCTGAGCCATGTGCCCCCCCACATCCCACTGCCTTTAGCTTCAGGCAGCAGATACTGGCACCAGCTCCTCCTCTTCCAGCCCCTGCTCAGCTCCAGAAGAGGAGAAATGGAAACCTGAACTGTCTCTGCTGCTGCACGAGCTCGGTGAGGTGAGGCAAGAGGGGAAGCAAAACTGCAGCTGACGTGGTCACTGCCACGCTGCTTTGCAAAGTGCACACGGCCTCCCTTCCCACGTGCTGGAGATGAGAGCTGATTACAGCAGGGCTGCTGAGGAGAAGTCACTCGTTGGACAGGCAGAGAGCACAATTGTCAGACTCCTGAGTGACACTGCTTTTCCTCACTCACCTGATCCACTTCCCCCTTATTTATCCTACTCTCATTGCAGATTGAGCTCTTTCCTGATATTCAGACTAATTTTTTCAGAACAACACATTAGCACACGGCATGGCTGTGTCCTGAGCACACTCTGCTCCCTCGAGGTTTATTATGCTACCAATAAATAAATTACCTGCTAATAAACCCCCCTCAAACTCACACTTCTCATTTAGACTGAAGATAATTAAATTTATGCATGAGCTACTGATTTCTGTGACTGGACACTGGAATATACTGGGAAGATGTAAGGCTGTGATCAGATGTGCACACTAAGGCACTGCAGTATGTACTCCAAGCTTCCTTTACAAGGCTGATTCAAATGTTATGGTAACCAAATTTTGGTCAAGAAATTGATAAAAGCGTGAAGATCCTCACGTGGACAGAGCACACCATGATTTGAATGTGCAATAAAGGGTGATAAGGCTTTGCCTTGGGACTGCCTGCCATCAGCTATCACAATCAACTTGCTGACACCAGCTCTAATAAACATTACTTAAGACATTAACCAACACGAATTGTAACACAGCATTTCACAGTGCAAATAGGGGTTGGAACTCTTTCCATTTAATACTTGAAACAGGCTTAATTACCAGCATGTGAGGCCCTCAGAATGCCTCTGGTTGTGTTTCAGCACAAAGGGAGTGCCTCTGCCTGCTCGTTCTCATTACACACTGCTGGTACCCAGGAGATGGGAAAGAACTCATAAAATTGGTCGTCTTGGCTGGGTTAGTAACACAGGCAGCAAGAAAGAGAGGGTGGAGGGATGCTCCTTCTCTGCAGAGCAGCAAGAGGTGACTATTTCTTCACAGAAGCTGTCATGAACTTTCACTGAGTTACACAGTGGCAGCAGTGAATTTATCTACGTGTGGACTTTTTAAAAGAATACTTTTATAACTTCATTTATTGACACAACCTATTTTTCTCAATCCTTAATCAGTTGATGATGGCAGCCTAAAAGCCTTCTCCTCAGTTCCAACTTTTGTCTTGGTCACGTCTTGATTTCTCTCCTGGCAAGCCAATTTACTACAACTTCTGTGTGTTTTCTTTAATCAGGCAAGAGGAACAGATCACAAGACACTTTATTAAGGAAGTCAGGGTAATTATTCTCAGAGGATAATTAAAAAGTAGGGATACATGAAGTAACCTGACCCAATTCTCCTGGAGAACAGTGGCAGAGCTGGAGGGAGATGGCAGCTCCCACAGGCCTCCATCCTTTTATCCTCAATCCCTGGAGAATCCTTGATGTCTGTAATGAGGCAGCTCAGGGATGTTGACTCTGATGTCAGTATCAGCCATGGTCATGAGATAAATCCCTAATCAAAGGAAGGAAACCCCAGGTGGGCACTGAGAGGGGACAAATCCACACTGCCAGATTCCAAAGCCATCCCAGAGCTCACAGGTGAGCAGGGGCAGTGGGCACCACTGCCAGGAATACTCCTGGCTCCTGTCACACACCAGTGATAGGAAGTTCTTTATTTACAAATCAAGACCTGTAAACGACAACAAGAAAAAGAGGGGAAGCAATTCTTACCCCTTGCCAAGATCGATGTGACGCACTGACACACCTGGAAGCTGCTCCCAGAGTTACAGGGAGACACTTGGAAAAGCCTCAAAGTCATTTCTCTCTGCTCTAACTTGCAGGCTACAAAGAGGAACGAGGATATTACACAGCATTGCAGAATCAATAGTTATTGTGGGCATCATTGGTTTGATGTCAAGGCCAATTAGCTGCAAGTGGAATTAGCACATACCCTGTGAGGGAAGACAAGAACATGTTCTTCCCTAGATGGGAAAGATGTTGGCCAGGTGTGCACAGAAACTCTGGAACTGGCATCACATTTCCCAATGCTGACAAATCTCACAGCCCTCAGGAGCCTGCAGCAATGGCCTGATTCATCCTGGACATGGGACAAACTGAGAGAGGACAAACCTGCAGTCCAGACTGACCCTGTGCATCTGGCATTTACACCTAGGACAGGCTGTATGTGGCCAACAACTACTCACCCCACGTCAGGTCACCTCAACATACCAATCTTATCCCCTCACCTTCCCACTTTTGCCAGCAGAAGTTTTATTCCATGTTGCAGACAGGATTTATAGCATTTCTTTGACTGATCTATGCCATGCCTGCTTTGGCCACTGAGAAGGAGTTCAACACTTGAGACTGAGGAGGAACAGCCAAAGTGTGCCATATTAAAGGAAAAAGGCTGCACAGATCTTAACTAACTTTAAAGATCCAAGAGAAGCAAGACAAAGGAGCCAACTTGCAGGACCGCCATGCAAGGTGGTGCAAAATTGAATGTTTTTGCAGCAGCTTAATCCACATTTTGAATCTCATGCTGGGAACAACCAACAGTGGAGAAGACTTTGCAGACGTCAGGAGGGTAAGAGCCCAGGGAGGAGGCAGAACCAGGGTATATCCCTGCATAGCCTGGGTTGGCACTGGGTGGGCAGCAGACCTCAAAAACCACAGAAATGTAGAATCACAGAGTATCCTGAGCTGGAAGGGACCCACAAGGATCATCCAGCCCAGCCCCTGTCCCTGCACAGACCCCCCAGCAATCCCCCCTGTGCATCCCTGGCAGCAGTGTCCAAACACTCCTGGAGTTCTGGCAGCCTCGGGGCCAGGACCATTCCCTGGGGAGCCTGGGCAGTGCTCAGCACCCTCTGGGGGAAGAACCTTTCCCTAAAGTGTTCATGTAAACTGCACTGAGCCCTGAAATCAGGAGAGCTGCCCCAAGCACTCATGCACTGGAGGTGACAATGTCTGCCAGCTGGGGACAGCCTTTGGGTGAGGATGGAGGGGGACAACAGGGTCCCTTCCAAACCCATCCATTCTGTGGTTCTGCTTCTGAAACCTGTGGCAATCCCACCACACCGGCACTCCAGAACTCCAGCAAACCCCTGACACCTTTGTGCTTTAAAACACTTCTGGACAAACGGCCTCAGCTGGTGGGGAAGCTCCAGGCTGTGGCTGACACCGATGTGCATGAGCCAAGGATGCCATCCAGAGGTGCTCGGGTGCAGCACAGAGCTCTGTGTCAGCAAGGACTACAGGGGAAGACAGGACTTTTCTATGATCTTCTATATCAGACTTTAACCCCACCACCAAATAATCACATTTTATTTATTTTTAATTTATCTTCTCATCACTTGTTTTTTTCTGTCTCTCCTCACTGCGTGCCTTGATTTTCTAACTATACTAAATAAGTCATTCATAAAAATACAGATACACCTCTGACCTCTCCTGGCAAACAGGAGTTACTTCATGTTACTCCCTGACAGCAGGCTGGCACCACACGGGGAATTGAGAGAAACACTCATCTGTATTTCACTGCTCTGCAACAGTGCATGAGTTGAGAAAACACCAACCACACACTGAAACAGGAAACACAACAGTGGAAAACAATCTTTGTTCCCCATCTAGAACAGCTGGCGACTCCCTTTCAGCTGTGAAATCATGACTCAAACTTGATACAAGAAAATGCTTTCCTAGCATATGATTATACATATTTATGTGTGTTTGTGTGTGTGTGTACATCGAGTTTATGTCAGCTGCCTGAACAGTGTGGATGCAACATCACCTGGGGCATATTTTATGATGGGTAAAGCATGGAACAGGAGAAATTTGGTCAGTAGCAAAGATCTAACCCACCTTTGTGTGCAAAGATACCTCCTTTGCTGGCACCTGTGTCCGTGTGGCAACAAAATGTGGATTTGCCAAGTGACCCCGTTAATATCAGAATAAAATCAACCACTGAATCCTTATTTTCTCCATTAGGAAACGAATGGGATTAGAATCATAGAAAGTCCTGAGTTGGAAGGGACCTACAGGGATCATCAAGTCCAGCTCCTGGGACTACAAAGATTACAGACAAATAATCCCAAAAGCACAAACTATATAGCTACTTCTTTAATATTTGGGATTTTCCAAGTTTTATTCAGATACATATCTGATTTCTAGATGTACTATCTTAAAATTATAGAAAACACAATACACTTGTACCTGACTTTTTTCCTCAGAAACCATCACTTAGTGGTCCATTAGAATTAAGGCACTGGGTATTATTTTATCACCTTACACAAACCAAAAAGAAAAATTGAGGAACAGATTGACTTGAAAACGAACAAAATAACTTTTCAGATAGTTTAGGGCAAGCATGACTTTCATGTGCTGTATCTCTCCCCAAAGGAGCATCCTTCTTTTACAGCCTCAGTATCTGAAAATGAAGAAAAACTGTGAAAATAGAAATGACATCAGATGACAGAGGGTATGGCTGAACCACACTATAAGGAGGCATGGTTATGGGTAAGAGGAGATGGCTAAAATGAGATTTTGAGTGCTGGGATCAGAATGTCAAATGGAGGGACAGATGTCTGCACTGCATTTGGAGTCACCTTGAGCTGACCTCAAACCCAACCTGGCCCAGGCACCTGCTCAGCACTGGCTCGTGTCCTGTTCAGAGGTGCACTCGGGGCCCCCCTCAGCAGCTGGACTGGTGACAGCTCAGTGAGAGCACAGCATCGTGGGGACACCTGCACAGGGAAGGGTTTGCAGGGCCCCTTGGAGAGATGAGCGACCCTGCAGGATCCTGGTGAGAGCTGGAGGAGCAGCTCTCGTGTTTCAGACACCTCAGTGCTGAATTCGTGTCTGGAAGGAAGAGCAGACATATGGAGCCCTTCCTAAAGCTGTGAGAGATAACCCACAGGGATGGCTGAGTCAACAGTCTAATTTTATAATCCTAACCCTGCCATGAGTTTCAGACACATCTTATATCCAGTGTACAACACTTTCATGCAGCAGCAGGAAAAAAAAATAAGCAAACCCCAGGAAATACAGCAGTTCTATGCATTGTGATGAAAAAAATACAGCAGTAATTTAGCAGGAAATATTTCTTCAAAAGATCAAAGGCACTCTGTCTTCCTCTTCCTGCCACTTTCACACAGTGTTTTCCTAAAAGAAAATATCACCATCCACCCAAGGAGGTGCTTGTGCAGACACCAAATGCAAGGCCACATTGGCACCAAGGGGAAAGGATGTGGAAAAGGCATGGGAAGCACCCGGCCTTGTGGCTGTGCTGTGCATGTGCAGGGTGGGCACTGACCTGTACTTGCCGGTCCGCACCTGCAGCGCTCGCATCCCGCACTGCTGGGCTCCCCCGACATCATTCTCGATGTCATCCCCGATCATGATGGCCTGTCAGGGCAGTGAAATACAGCCAAAGTTCATTTGTGCCATTCGTCACCCTCCCCTGACAGAACAAACAGCTTGATTTGAGGTTTAATGCTGCCATCGGACAAATTAAACAAGATAATGTTGTCACCGTATTGATTAAAAGTCACCCTACCTCGAGGGTAATTCATGCCACAGCTCCCCCTGCAATGTACTGGCACAGCACACACCTACACAATTTGTAATCAATCACAGAAATCAAAGGGATTTGGGGCACAGTTCAAAGAAAATAGTGAGTTTTATGAAGTTAGGCCTCTTCTGTTCCTAACAATCCGTTCCTGCTGCGCTCCAAGCAGCTTAAATTAAGCTTAACTTCTTAAATCTGGTGTTCTACAGGCTACTCAAAAGCTTAAGCTTGTAATCACTGAGAGCTTGATCCCAACCTGTTCTCAGGTTGATACAGAAATTTGGGAAATCACTGTGAAAAGGAATTTATTCATTTTTGCACAGTATGACACGATGTGTACAGGCCTAGCATGGTTTGTGTTACCATCAGCTTAAGTATATGTAAATATTAATAAACAAAAGTGAGTAAATTACCAAAAAATAACTGGCTGTGCTAAGATTTCTCTGGTGTTTGATAAAAATAGAGTGCACAGAGCACCTTCCTGCCTCTGTTAAAGGTATTTATTAGATCAGAGTGTATCAATCAAGGGGTCCTTTCTGTTGACAACCACATCTATAGAATTTCAAGTGCTTATCATCCTGCATTACAAATCACTATATGTATTTTATTCTTCAAATTTAAAATCTTTGAGGGATGCCATTTTGTAGTTTTAATAACACCTAGTATGTACACAAACCAGTAATTTTCCATTAATGATCCAAAAAATCAGCTTTACACTTCCCAAAGGTGTTCTGGATTATTCTGCAGGGAACAGAGGCAACACCTAAAACTGGGGAAGCACAGATTTGAAAATCTCTAATGTGGTTTATCAATCAGATTTGCACCTTTTGTATCAAAGTTGAATTTTATCTAAAACAAAATTAGTTGCATCTTTAACTATTTGATTTTCATCTTGCTGAATCAGCCTTTTGGTTCATAAATTTAACTGCCTGGCTTTCACAACCATGGTACCTTCCAGCTCCAGACATTCCTGCCTGAATTTCCATCCCTTCCCCAGCTCTGTTCTGCTGGGCAGGAATAAATATGTACTGAGAAAGAATAAAAACACCTCCAGAGCTATTTTTATGAATTATCTAATTGCAACAGGATCTTCTCCCACATATTACTGAGCATGTAAAGGAAATCTCAGGATATACCTACATTTTCTGAGAGGATTCATAAACCAAACTGAGCTACAAACGTGTAGATCTGGGACAGCTTCTCCTGTAAGCAGTTCACCTTTCCTTACTACTCCTCCAAATCAGCAATCCAGCATGAAATGGGGAGAAAATGATGGGTTAGATTTAAGTAATTAGCAAATAAGGCATGTAAATGTGGATAAGGAAAAGAGAATAATCCCACTGTTGCATGCAGAGCTGCAAGAACCTGGCAACATCTTGGCACACCCAGCCAACCACCAACTGCCCCCAAACTGCTCCAGGATATTTAATCATTCTCAACCACTGGCTTTAAGAGATTACAATCCCCTTTTCTTATAAAATTCCTTCCAACACCTCCCTGAGGGTGAGAGGGAACAGACCTGCACCACCTGCGTGCCCTTGCTCAGCCCGAATCCCAACATTCAGGATGAGATTTCTGAAGCAAAGACCATTTCAGTCCTGTGTCCTCATCACCCTAAAAAGAATTTCCTCTCACCAGGGGAAAGGGCAGAGCAGGGCAGCTCACCAAGCACTCTCCTGCTTGCCAGGGCTGTGTTTTACTCCATCCAGGGAAGTTTTTCCTGCAAGACTCTGGCAGCTCTGGAAGTGCAGCTGCAGCTGAGCAGCGATGCCTGTCCAGGCCAGCTTGTGGCACACGCATACAAAAATGTGCTCCAGCCCCCAGGGATTTCACAGATTTACTATCGGTGAAGGGCAATAATCACTAAAGGAGGAGCAATTATTCCCAAATCATTTAGGATTTAAAAAATCATTGGCAAGAAGATAGAGGTCAAAAGGTGCGCTGTCAAGGGAAATAAAAAAAACTCTACCTGTCAAACCTGGGTTTAACTTCCTCTCTGACTGCAATATGGTAAGAAGAGAGAGAAAGATATAAAACTGAAAGGTCACATACCCACTGAAAGCAGGAATTAAAAGATCTCCGTTCGTGTTCACATTTTACACAGGGATCACACCATTAATCTGTTCAATCGTTCTGCAGAAGTTTCTTTTTTTAGATTGGCTACAAATTAACTAAAAAGAAGGGGGGAAATGTAGCAAGTCTCTCTGGTTTTAAGGCAAATCATTGACGACTCAGGATGGGTGTAATTTCTATTTCCCTAAGCTGGTGAGAGATGGTGTGTGGTTGTACACACACAGGAAATAAAGCCAAAGCTAAGGGAAAACACTGGTCTCAAAAGGTCCCCATTAGACTCAGCCCAGAGGGGCAGTGAGAACAGAGGAGATGAACATGACCCCCAGGAATTTGGGGTGGAAAGGCAAAATATAATCCCCACAGTCAGCAATGCCACTGATCTGTGCCACAGACCCAGAGCTGAAGGGAGGTGAGCAGCCAAAACTAATAAATCTTTAGAGATGCTCTTGGGGTGGTGAGTGGGAACCTCAGGTAGTTTTTGTCTAAACAGGGTTTTAGTGTTCATTAACTGATCACAGAAAAATGTCTGATCAGAAAAGGAATCACAGAGTAAGGAAATGAACGAGGCAGAAAGGTGAGAACACCCAGATCTGCCCAGCCCTGCTCGAGCTGCAGGGCAGCTTTAACCAGGACGAGCTCAGATGTGGTGTTTTGGAGGCTGGAGGCCCCAGAGGATGCAAACAGAGATGCACAGAAGGCAGCGTGCTAACTCCACCAGAATGTTTAGCACAGAGAATGCTTCTGGAGTCAGGCATATTTATGCCTAAACAGATTTTTTGCTACAGACTTAATAACTTTAATCAAGCTAAATGTGCCAGGACTATAAGGAAATAAAGTTTATACACCAAACTTTGATTAGTGTATTAAAACCCCTTTACACAAGAAACACAACACATTTACTTTTCTGTCTGTTCTCCTCAGGCCAGAATGATCTCCCAGGCTTCAGGATCCCACATTGCTGTTAATTTTGTTTCTATCTCAGAACTCCAAAGGTGCAGGGCCAGACAGTTCTTAGTGAGCTTTCAGCTGCATTGAAGCTTGAAACTTCCTTTGGCCACTCCTTTTTTGGGATGGAAGATCTTGCCCTGCTGTGGCTGGTGAGCAAGGAGGGGACATTGGCACAGGAGCAGGTGCCCTGTGCCACCCCTGGGTGACCTCCCTCTGCTCTCATGCACCACTACCTCCCACCTGAGACTTGCAGGTGGCAGGAATGGGAATTGCTTAACTACCAGTAGTTTATGGACTCCAGCACGACCTGCCATAACTGCCATTAAAACAGGATAATTTGCTACAGAGAGAACTTTTTATGATTATATAAAACTACCAGAACCTTAACATTATTTAGCTTTTATTGTAAAGCTGTAAAAATCATCCACTGTTACAGCTGCCTTAAAATACATGAATTAGGCATTTCAGTAACCTTTAAGACGTGTTATTCTTTGTCATATTGCTGAATTGTAAGATAGGTCTGGTTACCTCTAAGAGGTTTAAATTTCCAATCTATTAAAGTAATACTGGCAATCTGTTATTTCTAGGCCATTGAGGAAAGGTTAAAATGAAAATTGGACTTTGGGGAGTTCCTCTTATTCTAAGTGCAGGCTGAAAACATCTCAGCAGCAGAAGGCAAAGTCAGGGTCTCAGTAAGAAGCAGTTATCAAGGGAAACGACTGGTGATAACTTTATTGATTAAAGCAGCTTGAGGAATTTCAGAATTGCCACTGTCTCGAATTACCGTGGTGAGACAGCTTTATTAAAAAGGTATTTTTCATTAAAAGCCAAGTGAAAGAAAATTGTAATATGTTTTCAAAAGCACAGCTCATCTAAAATGGTTTAATGATGGTATGGATTAAATGCATTCCACAGGTGGAATAAATTATTGGAATAAATGAATATTTTGTAAAAGCAAAGGCAAGTCAAACCAGCCCCTGTCACGTCACTACAAATGCAGAGGTCAGTCAGGAGACAGATTAAAATGTGATGCAGTGCATTACAGGAACTTACTGAAGTGAATATACTGAGGTTTCAAACCGAAAATACCGAGGTTTTATTACTGTGTACCACGAACTAAACCAACCTGCAAATCCTTCTCCAAAAGTACATTACAGTTGCAAGGTCAAACACTCAAAAGTTAGGAAGAGATGTCAGAATTAAGGCAGTTTGCTTGGCTGTAATTTGTTCCTCCTACACATGTGCAAATCATGATCCAGGCTTTAACTCCAGCAGTGTGGATTGTTTTGTCCATGGTGGAAAGCATGGAGTGACTGCTGCCACTATGCAGTGATGTCTGCTGCTCTCCTCCATGGTTAGGCACACACTCCCTTCACCTCCAGTCTCTCTGAATATAAAATATTATACCTACATTAAAAACTACATGAAAAGAAACTCTGACAAAATATAAAGTTAGGCACAAGTAGCACTATGGTAAAAGCAGAGAATGAGTAATAATAAACAATAGTATAAATAGTAGTAATGAATAATCTCTGCTGGGGACTATTCCTGCTTTTCTGCATCCAAAACAAATCCTCCTGAAGCTGATGGGAACCACTCACTGGGGCTCACCCTATGGGACCATTTTTGCCAGGCTGGTGATGCATTACATCTGATTTGTTTCCTGGGACAAGGATTTAGAGACAGGAGTTCTGGTGCTGCATCCCTGTAGTGGTACCTTCCCTCAGAGGTCCTGGCATTCTCTGAGCTGGGAAAAACTGTCTGAGGACAACTGCACCTCCCTGCCTGTGGAAAAGGGGAAGCAGCGTCCCTAATCAGGGCCAGCAGGATGGGAAACTCAGCAATGACACCTTCCCTCCTACTCCTGCACACAAATTGTTTCTGATATGAGCTGAGAGGTCACAAAAATCTTTATTCACATGATTTACACAAACAATATCCAAGGGCTGAGCTCTGTGGCTTGTGGGTTTTGTTTTGGTGGGGTTATTTTTGTTGTTGTTGTTATTGGTTTTTTTGGATTTTTTTTGTTTGGTTGGTTTTTTTCTTTCTTTTTTTTTTTTTTTGGGTTTTTTTGTTGTTTGTTTGGAGTTTTTTTGTGTGTGTGTGGTTTTTTTTGGGGTGGCAGGAAGGGTGGTTTCTTCATACAGACTTTCTTCCAATGCTGCTCTGAGTCTGGAAAGGATTTTGGGGTTTGCTGGTTGGATGAACAGACTGAATGATTGCTGTGGCTGCACCTGGGATATTCCAGGGATAGTCCAGACTGGCCTTTCTTGTTCCTGGGGAGATATAGACAGACTGAAGGGAGTCCAGAAAAAAGCAGAGGGACTGAATGGAGCGAAGCAGCAGAGCTAAACCACACAGTTTTAGTAAAAAACAACTCCTGCAACGATTACAAGTCTAGAGATAACTGGATGGAGAAAATACCCAGGAAGGCAAGCAGTTATTTTGGTTGTTAACTAGAGTAAAATAGAAATAAGGAGATGCAGTTTAAAAGGGAAATATCCTGATAAATCTCAGGAAAAGCTGCCTTCCCACAAGACCTACTGGGCTGAACACCATCCCCAGGGTACTGACAGTTGTTTGGTTCACTGAAAACTACTCTGGACAAAACATTAATAACCGTGGAGCAGGGAACATTCCTGCATGGGGAGGGAGATGGATTAGATGGCCCACCAGGTCTTTTCCATCTCCCCACTCTATAATAAAGCAAACCCCAAGCACACTCTGAATTACAAGGCCATAATTTCATCTCCAGGCTCCAGGGACCTACAAGCCACCCAAACTTTGCTCCTGTTGTTTATAATGTCACCCAAACCCCCCGATGGAATTATTGTGCTGTAATTCACTGCTGTTTGTGAGTCTTCTCATACTCATCCTTACGTCCTGTGTGACAGAACAACAAATCAATAAAGAGGAGCTGGGAACAACTACAGAGAAGAGGAAAAATGGGCTGTACTGAGGAAACACAACACATTCAGCATATTTCTGGGAAGCCAGGAATATAGGAGGAGGTTTGGGGTCAGTCAGTGCTTCCCATTCGCCAAAATTACAAAATATTTTACTTCTGCCTTTCCCTCTTACTAAAAAAAAAAGGTAGTCAATGTGACAGCAAAGGAAATAAATGACATTTTGGGATCAATTCCACCACCCTGCAGCCCCCAGTCTCCAAGTAGACTGCCAGGCATTGGGGCACCTCTTTTCCTCTGCCAGGCATTGAGTCCTGGTCACATTCTCCTTCAGCCTCTTTTGTAACTTTACAAAGTTATAGCAAAGCAGGAAAAAAGCATCAGTGGGCACAAACAAATGGCACAGCCCATGGTCATGGCACCTCAACCTTACCTGCTCTGGTGGAACTCCCAGTTCTGCCAGGGCTGACTCAAAAAACCTTTTTGATGGTTTCCCCACTACCTCAGCTTGGACATCACAAGCATACTGGGAAAAAAAAAAAAGAGAGAAACACAAAAAATGCTGATTGGAAAAGGATTTGTTCAACTCCATAACTCCAGCTATAAAACCTTTGTGATTATTGATTTTTGCCCTTAAAGAACACAATGGATTAGCAGGTGAAGGTGAATATCAGAGAATTTGGATAACAGAAGTGTTTAAAGTTCTCTGGCAGGAGAGAAAGTCCTCTTGAAACACCTCAAGGTACAAATCTTTCACATTCTCCATCACTGACTAGTCTTCAAACTCAGTTCCAGGATTGCTCATTTTTTAAAGAGTATCACTCTTAGAGACATAACAAATATCCTTTATATAAAACTATCAAAAGTACTGGAGGGCCTTAAAAGATATACAGGATTTCTTCAACCACCTGGCATAATTTCCATGATTCAAGTGAAAAGTCAAGTTTCAAATCCAGGTTTTGAAAAGTTACATTTGAAAAAGCAGATTTTATAAGTTACATTTTCCTGCAACTAAATATCAGTGCTACACTGAAAAAAATTGTTTCTAGCTTGTTCCCAGATAAAGAAAAGCCCAACAGATAACATGGACCTTCACGTTTTCCTGGGTATCTTGCACACAACATTCCACTTTTTTCTCTTCTGACTCCTTCTTTCAAGGGCCTCACTTGCAATAAAGGTACCACAATGGAAAAAGTTTGTTTTTTAAGTAAAACAAATTTAAACCAAAAACCAGAACAAACACAGAAAAGAAATGAATCCACCCATCTTCAGAATGCAGCAAATGAGTTTCAATGCGTGGAAACTCCCTCCACCAAGGTGAGTAACTACAGAAGATGACCCATATTTATCCCAGTTACTCCTTTAACAAGGTGCATGGGGCGAGTAAGCATAATTCAAGCTATAAAATACCTCTAATGCCTTCATATATGCTCCAACATCAAGTTTCAGACCATCAGTTTCTTTATAGTAGCGTCTGGAAATGAAAGTGATAAAGTTTCCATGAAATGAAAACGCTGGCAGTTAAAGAAACCACATTTTATTATTTCTGGGCCTTTATAGATGTCCATATGGCTGCATAAAAAGTCAAGTAATCAGAAAACCCCGGGCCTTGGTTTGAACCCAGGAGTGAAGGAAAGGACAGGCTCAGGACCGTGCAATGCTCGGGGAAAGGATCCCAGACCAGGAGCCCATCTGGGAACAACTCCAGTGGTTCAAAGGGATTTCAGTGTGCTCAGACCAGGATGGACTGGGCTGTGTTTCACTGCACAGTGACAGAGATCCCCTGGCAGGTGAAAGATGAGAGCTGGCACCAACCAGCAGCTGTGACCCCTCCTCAGTGTGTCTGCAAGGAGACCCCAAACAGGACCATCACTGCTGTCTCAGCCTCCCACACGAGGAAAGCCTGTTTATCAGGGCTAGGAAAGCCCTCCAAGCTGAATTTTGTTCCTTCTAACAATGTTCCCACTGCCAGGAAGCTCATGGAATTAGATGGTATCTTTAGAGAGTTTTTCTGGAATAGCAATTCACATTCACGCAGGTCTTCCAAGCTCTGATCAGAGCAAAGACAGGTTTCTATATGACAGGAAAAGTGGTAGAATGAGGAGTCAGGAAGATTTTATGCCTTATCCTCCTGCCATTTTCGATTATTCAGCATAGCCTTCCTTTAAAATGACCACTTGACCTTTGCTAGAACAGCCATTAACCTTCTATAGTCTGGCGTAAACAGCTTAATTTTCTGACAGTGCCATGACAGAAGGAATTACAAAGCCAATTCCCACTCTCAGCCCAAAACAGATGCTAAATGTAAATCACTCCATTTCCAGGAGCAGGGCATTCTGCTTCAGTGACTCTGACACTTTTGTTTTCTATGGAATGAACTAAAACTTCTACCAAAACCAACCTGCTGGCCCAAGGCAGGCACCTTGCTAAGGTCCACCCAGTTGTGCTGGTTCTGCAGGTTAAAAATGAAGCTGGGTTTTGCCTATGGCCCTTTGCATCAATGAGGCTTCTCTAGTCAGGAGAACAATTCTTACAATTTATAATCTCCCTCCTTCGAGTCAGAGAACTCACCAGACAACTTGTATTCACATTACCTCAATGATCAGCCATTAACAAACAATATGTTCGTGGTGAAACTGAGCTCTGAATATCCAAAACTCTTTATTTTTTAAATGAAAAATAATATTTCAAGTAAGTTCCAAAAAAGAGCTGTTTATATCAAGTAATGACCAAATACTTTTACATGTAGAGGGTACAAAGCATTTTTGCATTGATCACAATACAGTTCCTAATCAACCTAAGCAAAGGTTGATTCCCTATTTAATTTTGAAAGGTGGTATTACATAACACAAAATTTGATTATTTTATGTACATTAGCCATTCTCCTGTTGGCTCAACATTTTCTCCTTATCCTTCTGAGAAACAGCAAGGATTTTTCACCCCTGTTGGAGGATTAGAGCGTGAGTGTCAGGTAAGGCAACACAATGAATTTAACTGCTCCTTCCCACTGATAAGTTCTCCCCAGCTGGATCAATAACCCACAAACTAAGAAGGGTTTTCATGCCCATTACTGTCTATTGAACCACTGAGCGAAGTTGTTACTGCAGTTTCCCCAAGATAAACATGCACAGTCTCTTTTAAACCTATGCATCACACAACAGATAAGAATAACTCCGTGGAGGCTGTTGGGATTTGTCATTATTTAGCACAGCAATTAATAACTTCCTGTTTAAAATCTCAGAATACATCTGAATTAACTGTCTTCAGAAAAACATTCAAAATCCCTGACTGGATTTTTTCCTGTGTGTGAAAGCAGGAGGTCAAAATTTACCTTTAATGGGCAGAGAATAATTAAAAATGCTGTCTGACATTAAAACTACCAAAACAATTGATCTGCCACTTCTAAAGCATCAAACTGCATCACAAATCTGCACCAACAGCCCTTTACCCAAGCATGGCCTGTGGGAATTTTAGCTTTCTTTCACTATGAAAAATCATCTATATTCAGTTCAGAGAGGAACACGTGGCTACAGGCAGCAGTTAAGCCAACACTTCTCACCTCTGAGATACTAAATTGGGAGTCACACATGTCAGAATCCAAACTGTCCATGATTCCTATGGGGTTTTGAAGCTCTCTTAAAGCAACAAAAGTCCTCTTCACTGACAGTTCCTGAGCAGATCAGGCTTTCAGCCCAGCCACACAGATTAAAAACTGAAAAGTTGGTTCTCTGAGTGCCCACACCAATTTCTGGTCTCCATTAAATATATTATTAAAAAATGCACAGTCTTGAGGTAAAACCAGAGCTGAACTCACCCTTTTCCAAGGGAGATCAAAACAGGCTTCTCCATCCCAATCAGAAGTCGGAAAGCCTCATTAAGGTTTGCGTAGGTGAAGTTTTCTGCTGCATCTCCGAGAACCAC
Organism: Orthonyx spaldingii; assembly: GCA_013397795.1. Classification (NCBI taxonomy): domain Eukaryota; kingdom Metazoa; phylum Chordata; class Aves; order Passeriformes; family Orthonychidae; genus Orthonyx; species Orthonyx spaldingii. The sequence continues at coordinate 643,566 of VZTJ01005380.1, read as the reverse complement.
ACAGTTTGGGTTTGTCTTATCAATCTCAGCAAATTCAGGGACAAGATCTACAGAAGGAGGAAAAAACCAAAAAAAAACCAAATCACAAAACCCTCATTGTTTCAGATCCCGCGGAAGCGATGGCGTTTCCCCAGATTTGCGCTTCCCTTCCCTCACGACAATGTACGAGAAAATAAATAAATCCTGGCCTGAAACAAGTGCCCTTCGCACCCCTCCTCATCTGTCCTAAAGCAAAGAGGAAAACAGAGGTGTCCCCTCCCTGCAGGTGTCCATGTGTGCTGTCCCACCGTGGTGCACCAGCAGGTGCGGCCTCAGGCCGCGCTCCCTCAGGAGGCCGCAGGCGGCCGGCGCCGGCGCCGTCACTTCGGCCACCGAGACCTCGAAGCCCAGGGCCCGCAGCTTCCTCACGAAATTCTCCCGCGTCGCTTGGGTCTCGTTGGTGCACAGCTGCAGCTTCAGCCCAGAGGCTTTGATCCTGTGGAGGGAAAGATGAAGAAAATGAGCGTCAGCCCTGCTAAAAAGGCGAAGATGATATTCCTTCGCTGTGACCAGACGCACCTGAAATCCCGACTCTGGGCACTGCAGCTGCCAGTTAGTTCAGTGATGTTTTATCAGCACTGGGGTGGATCCACTTACATTTACCATTAAATCTCTCACAAAACACCTGTGCTGTTACTTGGTGGGTAATCCTGAAAAATCTGGCACTTCAAGTGATCCATTAATAAATGTTTATAGGTGAATGGCTTCTCAGGGGAAGAAAACATGAAGCCGCGAGTGTCCAGCGACAAGCACGTGGTTCCTGTGGGTCCTGCAAAAGTTATTGCCCCATCCCTGGCAGTGTCCAAGGCCAGGCTGGACAGGGCCTGGAGCAACCTGGCATAGTGGAAGGTGTCCCTGCCCATGGCAGGGGGTGGAATAAAATGAGCTTTAAGGTCCCCTCCAGCCCAAACCATTCTGGGATTCTTTGAATCCCCTGCGAATCTTCTGCCTCTGAGCAGCTTTGTTTCCTGACCCAAGCTGGTGACCTGCTGTGGATGTCCCCAAAAAGCCTTTTCTCCAGGGATGAGCTGTCAGCTATTTGGAGACCCAATGTACTTCAAAGGGGCCACAGAAAATCAGAAGCACTGAAAATGTACCACAATTTAAAAAAGAGAAACATTTGTCCAAGGTACTGTCACTCAGCTGCTCTAATATGTGAAAATGCCTAATTTTTGTCAGCTTTCATGTGAATTTGTGCATAATTATCTTTGAGGACCTGAGATCATGCAGGTTCAGATATTTAGGTTAGTATGGAACTAGGCTTACAAATTCTTATAAAAATATTATTACTCTTCCTTGTATTAAAATGAAACAGGACTTTTCTATAAGGAAGCCCCCGCATTGATTCTCAAAACAAAACATGCTGGGTCCATTTTGTAGGCAAGATGATCTCAACTGATTGGTGCAAACACCAAAACCACCTCGAGACAACAGATCTGATGATGAACTTTCCATCAAAGGATTCTTGGAAATCTGGTCCTGACCCAGACAGCCCCTTCTGCTCGTTAAAACTGCACGCCAGTGTCTTCTTTAATAATGCTGGTGATTCATTTCTTTCTTATTATTTGTCTTTCCTAATCATAGGTATGTGAATTATCAATTACACTTAGTGGTTAATTGCCCTTCATAAAGATAGCTTTTCTATTTTAAATTAGGCAGTTAATATATTGTAACTAATAGCATCCACTTGTACATTATAAATATATCTTCATTGATTGGAGCACTGAATGTGAGATTCACTCTCAAGTTAATGAAGCAATTGAGTGAAGAAGTGCAGGGTGTACCCAGGGAATAATTATTGTTAATGAATTATGATGTGACCTTCTCAGAACAATGAACAATCGGTGTGACAGTGGGATGACAATATTCCACATCTGTTATTCGAGACACGGTTTCAGCTGGAGTTACAAAGCAAAGCAGTGTCATTTGGATACACAACAAACTTTAACAGAGTGTGCCATGGTTAAAAAAAATATTCTAAATGCAAAGCTTCTCTGCACACTCTTAGGGAAAAAAAATCCCATGTTTCACAACTGCCTGGAAGCAGACATTTGTTGAATTCGAATCTTTTTCTCTTCCTTAAGGTCAAAATAATGAACCCAGGGACACCACCAGCCACAGACCCGCACAGACAAACCAGCACCCTCACAGGTCAGCTTGGTGAAAGCACTGATTCCGTTTTCCTGCATTACAAACTTCACTTCTTTCTCAGCATTTTAGAGGAGAACCAGACTGACACTTCTGAAAGGACTGACCAAAGCAGGAGGAGTCTGGACACATCCCAGACTGCTTCATGCCTCCATGGCCACCAGCAATTACCACCCCAACAAATGAGCTCAGGAAATGCTTAGGATCAGGTCTGCAATGAGTTAGGCCAAGCTGAACAAAAAATGGGAGTCCTCTGGTGACACATGAAAAGGACCTTCAAAAATATCCTGGAACACCAAACAAAAGAAAAATCAACAACAACTTCAGACAATACTTATTTCTATAAAAATATCTTTCTGATTAAAGATAATTTCCTTTCCTTTTCCTTCCCAATTAACATCCCTAAAAAGACCCCCTGTAAACTCTCTGCCAATCCTTACACAGAACAGTCACACTCACCTGTACTGTCAGGATTACACACACACTGGGATGAAGCCATCCCTGGATGCTCAGCACAGGGATAGTGAGCAGAGCCTGCAGGCCAGCAAACAACTGTTAACTCAGAGCTTAAATAATTAGGGAGAGCTTTTACCAACAGCTCTACATGGTGGAAAACCTGGCTCCAATCATGGTTACAGCAAAACTCTTGTTCAGTTTCCCTGCTCAGGCAGGTTTTGCACCAGGAGAAACTAAAAGAGGTGGCTTGAAGGTGTCTGCCTGACAGGTGAGATTTTGCTCAGGGAGTCTACACAGCTGCAAAACTTGAAGGGAAACCTCCAGCCTCTGAACTGACCCACTGCTCCCACTCCCAGCAAAGCAAGGCACTGCAATTTCCACTGCTGGCAAGTTGGGGATGTCAGGAGAAGAATAAAGAACAAGGTTTGTAACGTGATGTCTTATAAGATAAAGAGCAAGGGATTAGGTAGCTGCAAGTACAGAAGAATGAGGCAGCAGGAGATGAAATACACGACACACGTTTTATCGAGATCTGCAGCGTATTACAGATTTATCAGCAGGTCTATTACAGAAGCACAGGCACACCCAGGAAACCCAGTCAATCAGGGCTTCAGCTGACTTCCACACATCGTGGCCCTGATAAAGATCCCACTCCAACTCCGTCAGCACCAGGAATCAATGCTGATTAGAGCACAAGGCGAGCACAGGGACAGGCAGCGCTGCACTCCAGGCTGCAGGGACCCAGCATGGTCCAGGTAGGTGTGGACATCCCAAAGCTGCCTCTCCCTCCCTGTCTGGGGCCATCAGCAGGCTCAGCATCAGACAAATCCATTCCGTTTCCCACATCACTGCTCACACCACTCCTAAAGCCCACGAGCAGGAACAGGAGAGCTTCAGCTGCGTGAGGCAGAGCAGCTTTTGACCTTTCAGGGGGTGATAAGTACCAAATTCAGCTAAAGTGGCAGAAGAAATTTGTCAGAGCCCTTCTTGGAGGGGCTGGCAGAGCGGGCAGGGCAGCAGGGAGCAGATGGAAAGGCCAGTGTCCCCTCCAGCTGTGTGTCACACAGGCTCTGCTGCCGCTGCCTGCTCTGCCGGGGAGCTGCCACAGCACACAGGCACTGAAGGAAAAAGTCACAAAAAGAAACTTCCAAGCCTCAAATTAAAAGCGGACAGATGAGCACCGAGCTACCACACCAGCCTTACCAGAGCAGGAATTTTAGCCCACTCCAGATCCAAACAACCACTTGGTCACCCAAATGATCCCTAAATCTCCACCTGGGGCACCCACTCAGCTTCGGGCGCACCGTGAGCCCCTGCCCAGGGGAGAGGTGGATGTGAGGGGTTTAATTTCAGCCCCGAGCTGCCCCTGACGCCTCGGCAGCTCTTTGAACTGACCTTTACCTCGTTCTGCTGGAGCAGGACACGGGGCTGAGTGACAATGTCCCACAATGCAATTACCATGCGTCAGATGAGCCGGTCCCTTACAAATCACCTCGAACTTTACACATCTGCTGGCTGTCAGCATCTGCCAGGCTCACTCACCCGAAAATAATGAAAAAACTCTCATTATTGTTCCATAACAGGTAAAGTGTTAGGACAATTATTAGACATCCTCACTGACCTTGTGCAGACTTAGCCAACTGCCCTTGCCAACCTTTATGGGCAGCCTTTGGGCACATAAAACACAAAACCTGTTCTTTCAGATGATGTAAAGGTTGTGACACCAGTAGGAAAAGCAATGGTGCTGGAATCTGGGCTGGGAACCATCACAACTTAAATTCACATTATCCTGCACATGGCTGAAGCAACTAAGGAAAAGGTATAAGGCTAAACTTCAGGTTTCCCATCTTTTGCACTGAAGGTTTTTCCTAAAACGGGAGCAGGGGGCAAGTCCTGCCCACAGCCAGAGGTCCTGTGCAGATGGGCAGTGGGGCAGAAAGCAAAACCCTGGAAGAGGCAAGGAGCCTGAGCTTGGATTCTGTCCAACATCAACTTCAAAGAGGTTTGGAAATGTGCCACATGAGATTTCCAGAACTGGCTCTTTATCCTGCTTTTGGTTTTTCAGAGAGCTTTGGGGTTTTTTTTAATTTCAAAGAAAGCATGCTGAGCACTTTTGCTATTTGACTCTTTTGCATCAGTGGACAAATACCAGTGTGCTTCAGGGCACACCTCTCAGCACTCTAATACCTTGTCTGGAACACAGGGAATCAATAGCACTGCAACCAAACCACCAAGTAAAACCAGGACTTGGGCAGCAACACCATCCTCCCACCTGGACAGGGCTAATGTTAGTGCCCTCTGCAAGGGCCAGGGTGCTGCTGCTCCACGTAGAACATCTCCTGATCTTGCAGGTTTTTCCCAGGAGAACTTCCCTGGGAGCATCACACACACCAGAGGATGCAAAAGGGTTTTCTGGCTCAGCACTGGCTCAGAGCAATAACCCCTTCTGGGGTCCAGCCATGGAAATGCCTGGGGGCAATGGGGCAGTACAGTTGCTCTGCTTAAAAAGTGTATTTGTGGCAATAATTTGCTGTATTTTCTCTGCAAATCTGTACTCCTGCCATTCCAGTGGCTATTTCACTTCCCGAAATAACACCAGGCAAAGTCATTATTTCAAAAGCCTGAAGCAGGCCGTAAGTGCCTTTGCCCAACCTTACAAGGTACAAGCTTCTCCTAATTCCATGGAAACACTGAATTTCCTGGTGTTTTTTAACTTTATGGGTGCAATGCAATTAGAGCACTGCACATACAACTCTAGGTTGTTCCTTGTCCATCCCAGTGCCCAAAACTTTCCACTCCTCTGATTTCTGCCACCACAGCACGTCCAAACTGCTTAAATCCTGCTGCCACATCTCTGATGCCACTTTTGTCCCCTGACCTCCGGTGTTTCCCTTCACTGATGTCCTGTCATTGGTCCTGAGCACAGCCAGGCTCATTAAAGCCCTGGTTCTCTGGTGATCCAACTTTCTGCTCCACGCAGCAAGGCTGCCCTGACAAACCCTTACACACGGCACTTTTTGGCCCCAGTCCCTCCTGCATTCCTGTGCCTGGAACTCATCTCCACATCTGCCATCTCCCGAGCACAATTTCCTCTCCAGACCCATATGGCTCACCTCTCTCTAAATATAGAAGGGGATAATTTGGAGGCAATCCAAAGGAGGGATTGCAAAAGGGATTAAAAAATAGGAGGGCATTACCTTCGCACATGAATAAAGCAGATTAATAGGCACACATGAAGGAGCCACAAGAAGAGGCCAATGTTATTTAAGGGTGGGCAAGGGTGACATAAAAAAGAAGACTGGAAACACCACTTTGAGACAGTGTTTGACAGCAAAAACTGAAAAAAAAAACCCCACTACATTGTAGCTCAAAGCAAACTTCAAAAACCCACCAATGTCTTTATTTAGGTATTTTGATAATGTAGAATTTTTCAGAGGTAGAAATAAATCCTGAAAGTTGCACATCAAAACAAACACAAATGCTGTCCTGAATTCTCTACAAAAGCCATAAAATAGAGCTGGATACCAGAATTACTGTACAAATTATCCAACACCATAAATCACAGTCCACCTCCCTGAACAGCAGGGAGGACAACAGATTTGTAGGCAACAATATGCCACAACAGCGAAATCCAGAATTCAGAATTGAATAAAATAACACGTGCTTTTGAAGAATCTGCAGAAAGCAAGCACAAAGCAGAATATAAGAAAAATCTCTCTGGTTCATTAAGTTCAGTAACAAGATGCATTTAAGGCTGCAGATTACCAAATCAGCTTAATGTATTACACCTAAAAGACTTTAACCACACTGCAAGTGGTTCAATAAGTAAACTCTGGTAGACCCTAAATAGCTGGTAAGTCTACACTTTGGGAGCTGTCAAGGAAAAAAATCAGATCTTTGGGGATTCAGTTAGCATGAACAGGTCTGAAATATATTTATTTGCATTAAGCAAAATATTTTTATGGACAATATAGTGAATGATACTCCAATAGCTTTCATTCAGTGCAAAAAGGGGAGTCCCTTTTTGAAACCACATGATCTTTAAGGTTGCTTCCAACCCAAACTATTCTATGATTCTATGAAGCTGCTAATTACTCCATTAAAAATTCATTCAAAACCCAGTTATCTTTGACAGGGTTGAATTCTCGCTTTGCACACAGACAGCACCTGTTGGTAAAGAAGGAATTCTATTTCTGAGACCCAGAAGGTTCATGATGTGTAAACTCCAAAAATGCAAGCACTTACTCATGCAATTTGAGTAGACAGCAGGTGAGCATCCACAACTGCAGGGACACAGATCTTTTTAAAGAAATAATGAACACTGCTGATTAGCACAGCAAATATGGGTTAGGAACACCCCTGCTCTCAGAGAACTGAGACCACAGCTAATGTTACAGACTGGAGTGGAGCTGAGCCAACTCTGCACGCACTGAGGATCAGTTCCTGGATCCCTTTCTGGCTCTGCCAGGGAACAGCTACGTGATAATACAGAAGTGCTTCATTTTTTGTGTCTCTGCTGCTTCAGGAGGGCAGTGACACCTGGGTCACTGGGTTTCATTGGGCAGAAAGTGCAAAGAGAGTCAAGGACAAAACCAAATGAACAGATATTTACACAAGAGTCTGTAGAGTTTACCTGAAAGTCTCTTTCTAGGAGGAACAACTCATTTTCCATCCCATGTCCCAAAGGCACAGCAAGCTTTGGAACTCTGAACATCTGCACAGCCTGTGCTAAGCCATGCCTCAGTTGTCTGCTGTGACAACAAAGACTTCCCACTCCTTGTGGCACACACACTTCCAAAAGGCTCTTTGTGAGCTCCCAACTCGTCTGAACCCCCACACCCTGAATTGTTTTACAGTCCCAGTTCCGCTTGTTCTCCTCACAATCTTCTCCTTGTTAGACTCTCCAGGTATTTTATTTTAACAGGACTGTCCAGCTGCTCCCCAGCCTCCCTGCTCCCCAGATTTCCGCTGCCCTTTTCAAGGGCTCTGTGGAAAGCTGTGCTAACAGATGCACTATCCCGGCCCAACAACAGGATGTTGTAAACGTCCAACCACCGTGTGCTTTTCATATGGATATGCTAATGGACACACTATCAGCACACAGCTGTAAATGCAAATGCCAGAGCACAGGCCCAGCAGCTTTTATGGATGTTTAACCACCTTCTGTCTTGTAAGGGACCAGCTCCCTGCTATTTGGAAGATAAAAAGCAACTAGCTCACCTCGTGTCAATGCTGTGTAAATCGATTAAGACAATAACAGCACAGCACTGAGGCTCTGTTAGGGCTGGCTCCAGGAGAAGCCTTTAAGTCACCGATGGCCTTTCTGATCTGCTCCAAAGCATCTGCCAGTGAACTGCACACGCTGGGAAGACATGGGTGGGGTTTATGTAACTTTTCCAAAACAACAACAAAGGTATGCCACAGTAAATTGAACAATAAAGAAACATCACAGGTTAGAAGTTTTAAATCTTATCGAGCTGCTTTTGGATTTTTTAGCCATCCACTGCTCTAGAATCCCCACCTAAAGATAACAACAACAGTCCCTGGAGAATTTAGAGACATTCCTGGCTTCTGGGTTAAACCAGGGGTGCCAATGGCCCTCAGCACATGGGTGCCTGGCTGCCACAGTGTGCATGAGTAACAAGGATCCAGATTCACCTTATCTCTTGAGCACAGGGTGAGCTCTGCTCTGCTCAATAAACACTCCTGTGGTTCATCTTCTCAGCCTCCAACTGCCTCTCAGTGCACACTGAATCCTACAGTATTTTTCACAGGTAATATTTATCAGGGCTGCAGGTACATCAGCACTAAATAAAGCATTCCCAGCTGTTACACTGGGTGTTTCACCACAGGTTATACCAACTCTAGATGCCTTGCTCAGGAGGGTCTCTACAGCGCTGGGAAGTTGCTGAATATCACCTTGCTCAGGGTGTTCCAGTGTCCATCAGCTTCTCTGGCCATGTTTCTGCTCCATCTGACTGTACTGTTAACTAAAAACAAACAAACAAGAGGGAAGCAACCCTCTGTACCCACCACAAATAGAAACCAGGCTAAATTCTGCTGGCAGAAATTACATTGCTGCTCTCTCAAACACCAACTCAAAGAACTGCATGGCAGGATTCGGCTGAAAACAAGAGAAATAATGCAGCAAATGTAGTTTTAAGAGGTCAGAATGGCTTCAGTCACGTGAAACCAATGACAAATGAGTTTGTTTATTTATCATTCTTACTGGAGTGTACTATGTGGTGTTACACTAAGTTAATTGCTGTAATGGGGGAGATGATGTAGCAAGACAGTCTGAAAAGAACAGGTCAGTGGTCATGTTGTGAGTGTCCTTATCTGTACTATGAGTTATCAAAATGGTATTTAAGGTTTCTGTTGGACATATATATGCACTAAAAGATGTCAGACAGCTCCTTTAGCAGAGCACCACAGCAATTTGCAGTAGTTATAAAGTTCTTTGCTATCTGCAATTATGACTCCTTAATTATTAAAAAAAAAAGGAATTAATTAAAACAGAGCTCCTTTTAGCTTTGATCCGTCTGCTTGAAACCACCCAGCTGTACTGTGACACAGACACAAATATTAATGACCAACTGGCAATAGGATAATGAGTCAATAAAGGTTTTAAATGGTGTGAGCCAGAACAATTACTAACCTAATGGGCAGATAAATAAGGCTACTTGACTTTACCCAAGGAAAATGATTATTCTTCACCACTTACACTAAATGACCTGAACAGAGGGGTTTGGTGGGGTTTTTTTCCCTTCCTGGCACTTTTCCATTCTGCTGTCCCCAACTCCCACAGCTACAGCCACTGCTTCTCCACTGCTCACCAAATCCTGCCCAAACGAGATCAGCTTTTCCTGCACAGCATTCCAGAGCCTGCTGCTGGACTGCACCTCCAAACCCTCCCCAAAGACCCCTGCAGCCCTTCCAGACAGGCAGACAGGCTGGATTAGCTGCTGAGGGCTTCCTGTGACTAACAGGGAACAAGGGCTTAGACATTTCCAGGATTCCCAGAGAAAGCCCATCATTTCCTGCATTTAGCCCAAGGCCAGAGTTTTACTGTTGTTTCATCAGCATATTTCTGATGTTACTGTAAGTCAGACTGCAGTTTATGTTGCCTCCACGCAGGAGGTTTCAGCAAATGTGGTGACAAAGGTTATTAAATAACAGCCTGTAAACACACAGAAAATGAAGTTTAAAAACCTAAGAGAAAAAAAACAATGTCAAAAGCATCTGGTGAAGCACAATACAGGTATTATTGAATATGTCCTGGCTTTTAAAGGAGTGATCTGATCTCTGGCAGTAATTATGCAGTTGTTATTTATGCTTGGTTTGGCCATGCCTGGAGGCCCTGGCTATGATCTGGGCTGTCCCAGGCTGTGCTCTGCACATGTACAATCCCTTAAAAGACCCATGGGCCACAGGATTTCAATAGAAACAACTTTTCCCTCTGCCTAGTTTCACTGAATTCCCTTGGAATGCTGCTCACCCCTTGGCTGTCCTGGCACCTGCAGCTTCCCCTGGCCAGCTGAGCACCACAAACTGGCCAAGAGCCTCAATGAGCCTTAAACTTACTTCAAATATTGCTCTCTGACAGCACTGGGAACTCTGATCCATCTGATGACACTTTCTGTGCCTCCTACGTGCGTTTCAATAAATACGAACAAAGACATAATTATGCAAAAAAAAACAAAAGCAAGAAGCAAAGAGTTCTGTTATTACCACTTCATTTGGACTTCTCCAGTTCTGCCTTTCCATAGTGGTTCCACCAACATTTAGGCTCACATTTAACTAACCTCATATGATTAATTGTACTGATTTCAGTGTTTCTTCCTGCATATTTTCCTGCTCAATAATGCATTCATCCCAAGTCTGTGCTGAGTGGCCCCAGAGGACAGAAGTTGCAGAGGTGCTCACCAAGCAGTGCTGCCAGTGTTTCACAGGGGTTCAGAAGTTAGACATTTAAAACATTTCAAGAAGGGTACATGTAGCAGCACAGAATCACAGGAAGGTTTGAGTTGGAAGGAACACTGAAGTTCCAATCCCCTGCTGTGGGCAAGGACACCTTCCACTATCCCAGGATGCTCCAAGCCCCATCCAGCACTTGCCACGTAAAACAAATCTGGATTTTCTGCAGTGGGTGAGTGAAACATCAAACAGAGCCAAAAAGCTCTTCCAGGAATTCACAACCACACAATCAATACTTATCTTTGAACAAAGTTGTCCCTGCAGCCACTGCCCTGCCCTGGCCCCATCCTGCTCCGCTGGTCAAGCAGGGCTGATATAGATGCACTGGCAAGTCAACCTAATTAATTAAAGTTAGTTAAGTTAAAGTCACTTAATTTGTGTTACCTGGACAGCATCACCCAGCTAGAAGTGGAGGAGTTCCCTACCTGTGGGCACCAGGAATAACTCACCAAGACCACGCTTTGCTTTTGGGTCACATCCAGTCTGGGCAATCATTAACCCCAGCGCTGCAATTCTCCATTTCTGGGTTGCAAGCTCCCCGCAAGAAGTCCCAACTAATGTGCCAGCGAAGTGAATCAACTTAGAGAAACAGCATGCCAGTGTGGGTAATATTTAAAAATGATTACTAGGGGACAGTGCCAGCTCTCTTGCACGCTGCCAGCTGCTGCCACACGTGCGGTGACAACAGCAAACACAGAACCACGCGGGATGCGCCCGCTGCACCGCCCGGACTCTCCTCCCCGCCAGCCCGGCTCTGCGGGCTCCCTGCGCTTCAGCAATCCTGAAAAGCACCAAGCTGACCCCAAAAACTGCCGTTTGCGGTCGGGGGCTTACACAGCACCCCGGCGGCCGCAGTCCAAGCAGCTTTAGGAGGTGACCGGCGCTGCCCTTCGGTCACGCTGTGCTTTGGGGACTCTCCCTCCGCGGGACCCCCGGCCGGTTCCCACCCACCCACCTACCTGCGCAGGGCCTCGGCCGAGCCGGCGATGGGGACTCCGCCGTCGGCGCTGCCGTCGTAGAGGACGCCGCTGACATCGAGCAGCAGCCCCCGCACGGCGCGGGCCCATCCGCAGCCCGCCATGGCCCCGCTCCGCCCCGCTGCGCGCCCGGCGCTGCCGGGAAATGCAGTCCCGGCCCCCGCCCCGCCCCCGGCAGCGCCAAACGCGCGGACAGACCGCGGCTTCTCCGTCCCCGCAAGCGTCCGAGGCCAAGCTGGGTGTGCCCTAGTGGGTGCCATCCCAGCCTATGGCACTGGAGCGAAATTAATCTTGAAATTAATGAATCTTTAACGCCCCTTCTAACCCAAGCTATTCTATGATTCATATGACAACCAAGAAAATAAAAAAACACCCACTGACTCATCATATAAAGAATCTTACACTCGCAGATAAGATTTTATCAGCTGTGTTGCAGCTTTACAGATAGTATTGTTTTCTCCCAAGTATCCTCTCGTCGCTAATGCCATCAATAGCACGCCACGACTCCCAGAATGTACAAGGAGCTGTGGTGGAATTATAGTCCATTTTGTTTTAAGGAAAGCAAAAGAGCCTTGGCAGCATTGATTTGCATCACCGCTTCTGGAATAGCTTCTGGCTTCTCCCTAAAGATAATATCTAAACTGTGAAATTCATTAAATGGACTCAGAAACGGATCAGGTTATTTAAAACAACATTACTAATGGCACAATATCTCAGCTGTCTGCAGCGATGGTGAACATTGTCTTGGGTAGTGTTATCAGTCCAGGACACCCGCTATGAATATTGATCCACAGCTTGTTACAGCCATCACTTGCCGTCAGGACAGGTCAGGGTTGAAACCCACCTAGCATCAAAGCAATTTAAAGACAGCACTTGGGCTGAATTTTAATGCCTGAGCTGGGAAACGGACCAACTTCAGAGTGCTGGAACTAATCCGTGAGTGTGTGCCTTTCCACGTGCATGTATGTTTGTAGGCTGTGTGCACACACATGTGAAACTGATGATATTTGGAGATGTCTGCTAGTTCACAGATTAATTTCAATGCTGCAATTTACCTTCTCAGCTCCTGCAGACCCAACAAGTCAAACAGAAGTATCTGTAGTCTCACATACTTCCATTTTTTTTCCCAGTTCACCACTTCCTGCATTCCCAAAGCCAAGCTTTAGCCACCTGTAGCTTGTGTGTGTGAACTCCTCAGGCCAGAGCTCCCTTCTCTTCTACATTCGTGTGGTGTTCTACCCCAGAGGCCTCTTGGATAATTAACAGTAACAGTAACAGTTACTTTTAATCACATCACCCTTGCGCATCATCATCTCATCTTCTTGCTCTCCCCTTATCTTAAGACCTGTGCTGAGAATAATTTGTGAGCCCAATTCTGCTGAGTCTGAGACAGCTGTGAAGAGAAGGAGGGCTGTGCTCTGCACCTTTCCATAGGAATAGAAACTGCTGGAGTAGAGGATTCCTACTGAGGGCTGCCTTCCCTGGCTGAAGGGTGCCTTTCCCTAATCTATCAGATGATTCGTGGCACCAACAAATGTTGAAATGCCAAGGAGAGGGAAAAACAGATAGAGGTGTGCAGAAACACACTGCAAACAAGTTTTCAATAAGCAGGGCTGGCTAGAAGTGGCCATGGGGCTGGTGCGGAGTGGGGAGGCTTGGCCTGCTGTCACCTACCCTGTCCCAGTCATAGGTATGAACAGGCAACAAAGTGTTTCCACCCAAGACAAGGAGGCTTGGTCGGGGGCAGAAACTCCTCCAGCACAGGCAGACCTCAGTTTCCCTGCCTATGAACTGGGAATAGTGTGAGCACCACGGGAGAGCTGCAGGAGTTTGGCCCAGAGTCTGAACCAGACTGCTCCCAAGCTGCTTCCAGACAAAGAGCTGCTCGTTTCTCCCCGAGGACCAGGCATCAGCTCCACATCTCAAACAGTGGCTCCTGGCACAGGGAGCGCTTGGAGCTTGGATCCTGCCCGGTGCGGCAGAGGGATGCAGGAGCTGTCCCTCCCCTCTGGGTCCCTCTGAACGTGAGGTTCACCCTGCGGACCCGCACTGACCAGGGGAGCTGCAGGTGGCTCGGCGAGGGGACAGGTGCAGCCGGCGGCTCTCCGGGCCCCGGGGGACACCGCGTGCAGCCGCCTCCCTGCTTCGGCGGAGGTCCCGGCTCCGGTGCCAGGAGCTCCTGGCCGCCCCCTGCCCACCTCTCTGCGCCCAGCCCGGGGCAGGTAACGGGAAAGCCCGGCCGCCGGGAGGTTGGGATGGAGGGAGGCGCCCGCTGCGCCCCCGCGGAGCCAGCGCGGCGGGGAGGGGGCGCGGGGGCGGCGTGCCAATGGCTGCGCTGCCCCCTCCTCTGCCCCCACCCCGCCGCCGGCCCCTCCGCCTCCCCGGCCGACCCTCCTCCCGCCGCTCACTCCGCGCCGCCAGCGCCGAGCGTGCGGCTCGGGAGCGGCCCCGTTCCGCGCCCGGCTCCGCGCCCCGCCGGCTCCGCGCCGGGAGCCAGCAGGTCTCCGGCAAGCGCGGAGGGTGGGGTGGGATGCCGGAATGCCCGGACCGCGGGGCCAAGGCGGCCCCCATCCATCATAAAATCTCCTTCTCCATCTTAGACATCCTGGATCCCCAGAAATTCAGCAGAAGACGCGAACCGGCCGCGGGGAGCTGGGGCAGCGCCCCCCGCTCGGGCGAGCGGGAGAAAAGTTTGGGAAGAGTTGAAGTGGGAAAGGACGCTGCTGCTCCCGGCAGCGGGAGGAATAAACTAGAGGCACATGGTAGGAACGCGCTCGAGTTTCTCCGGCCGGCGCTGGCGGGGCGCGCAGGTGGAGGCGCCGGCACACGGGGACCCCCGCCCCGCGGGACGCGCTCCCCGCGCGGGGTCCCGCAGGAGCGAGGGGAGGGGGCTGGAACTGCATTTTAAGCCTTGATGATGCCAAGGGGAAAGTTCTCGATATCCGTGTGCCCTGCCCGGCTCCCGGCGTGCGGAGCATCCTCTGCCGCCCGAGCAGGAGCGCACACCGGGGCGCGCCGCCGCCCCATCCCGGCGCCGGACGGGCCGCGGCTCTCTCCGAGGCACCGCACGGGGATTTTCCCCCAGCAAGGGCGGCCCCCGGGCGCTCTTCTCCCCGGGGCGGCAGCGGGCGGCTGCCCCGGCCCGCGGGACGGCCGGCTGGGTAATTGCTCAGCCCGTCCCCACCGGAGGATGCCTTAGCTCCCGGTGATCGATATCCTATTACCGACTCCCGCCTATCTCCTGCCCGCAGCTTGCAGGTGCCCACTTCAAACCTCCTTCCCCCGGCCTGATCCTAATATTGTTCGATTAAAACTTACCTTTAATAGATGACATCTATCGATCTGGCCCTCGCAAATCTGAAACTCCATTAGCGCAGGGATGGGGAGGGGGGGAGGGGATTTATTTCGCTTCAGAAGGGGACTTTAATAACTTCTTTTTTA
>VZTJ01005380.1:615502-628125 GCA_013397795.1 Orthonyx spaldingii | reverse complement strand
GGGACGGGACCGGGACCAGGAGCGCGAGCCCGGGCGGGCCGGAGGAGCCGGGCTCGCCGCGGAGTGCCCGGCGGCGGCGGCCAGAGCCGGGCTGCGGGAAGCCGCGGCGAGCGCGCACCGCCTTCACCTACGAGCAGCTGGTGGCCCTGGAGAACAAGTTCCGAGCCACGCGGTACCTGTCGGTCTGCGAGCGCCTCAGCCTGGCGCTGTCCCTCAGCCTCACCGAGACGCAGGTGAAGATCTGGTTCCAGAACCGCCGCACCAAGTGGAAGAAGCAGCACCCGGGCGCCGACGGCGCGGCCTCCGCCGCATCCCCCGCGGCGGCGNCGGCCCCCGCCGCTCTGCCCTTCCAGACTTTCCCTTCCTACGCCGCCGCCAACGTGCTGGTGCCGCCGGCCGCCCCCTTCCCGCTGGGCGCCGGCCCCTTTGCACCTTTCCTGGGCCCCGCATACCTCGGCCCCTTCTACGCCCCGCACCTCTGAGGGGCAGGGCCGGGGCAGCCCCCGCCAGCCAGGAGCGCACCTCAGCCCTTCCGAGCCAGCGGGGAACACCGTCATCACTTCTCCGCTCGCATGGCGATTTGAAGTGTAAGAAAGTTGATTTTCCCTAGGCGTCACGGCAGCATGCTTAACTTTGACACAGAGAGAAAATAAAACAACCCACTGTAACCACTGGATTTTATTAGCACGTTTTGAGATGTAATTATAGGTGTCGGAGATGGGAAAAGCAACCCTCTTTACACATGCCTGACACTAATTCCCTGCAGATTCTTCCCCAAGTTCATTGTTAAGATGCTCCTCGTTGCTGTTCGGCTTGCCAGCACATGTCTGAACCCTCGAGGGCTCGGGAGCTGTGGCACTCGTTAGCACTGCAGCGATCCTGATGCTGATGAGGGTGCACGCAGCCGTGTCGAATCCCAGGGATGCTCGCCAGAGAAGACGTCCCCGGGCTCTGACTGTGCTCACGGGACTCTCCTGAGCCCTGTTTGACCCACGTCTCATTAACGTTTCTGAAAACTGCCAGTTGTGTTCTTGGCACCCTACCTGGAGGAGAGTTTGTGTTTGGGCAGGTGCAGGAAAATGCAGCTTCGTGTCATCAGGAGACAAGAAGGAAATCTGCCTGGTCAGTGGGAAAGTGCTCAACTGCTGCTCATGTCCACAGCCTCTCTGCCTTTCTCTGCAGTTCATTCCCAGCGACTTCACAGGTTTTGGATGAGAAGTCTAAAGATCATTCTTTTTGCAGAGAACAGTTGTTCTTGTAATAACACAGCATTAGTGCCAAATGAGGCAGAAAAGAAAACATAAATCAGAGGAAATGATAACATTATTCATTTCTTTAAAAATGGGGCATTTGTGGTAGAAAGTACGTAAAACACAGAATTTCCAGCATGCTGAGACCTATTTTCCATAACAGAGAAACACATGCTTTTTCTGGTTTTGCTTTTTGCAGCATTTGTTAGAAGGAAAATCACATTTCATCTTCATCGTTACAAGCACCGGAATGAAAAGGAATTTTAGCTGAGGGCTTATCTGTCCCTGATCGGATGGGAAGTAATTGGTTTAAAAAAATCTGTCTCATGCAGTTTTACAAATTATTACAACACAGTACTCCAGACTGTATCCTCTCGGTCTCTGACAATGCTTTAAAGCACATATTGGCTCTCCAACCAAAAAACGTAGCTCATAAATCCTATCTAGCTCTTGTGTTGGTCTAAATAAAAAGGGGTTTTAAATTATTCCCTGTTTAATTGTTTTTAATTGTACTTGGATAAAGCAGAATCTGCTTTGTAGACTGTTGACCACCTGGTGTGGATCTTGACGGTCCCTGTGTTGCATGTCAGTGACTGTGGGTGATACCTCACCCCCTCCGGGCTGGCTGTGAGGAGATGATTGATGGGACAACCCTCTTGCAAAAATCACCCTCCTGACTTCCAGCTTTGCAGGGATCAAGGGTGTGAGAGTCACAAGCCTAAGTTTGGGTCGGATGAAATGACCTGAGGTTGTCTTTCCACACTGAGAGGAGGTACCCAGTGTCTTCTCAGTGATTTGCAGAGCTATTAACAGAACACAGGGTTCACCTCAGGTCAGGGGTTTGGAAGTTATAACTGCTGTATGAATGTGTTTACTTACAGGTTAATTAAAGCAACTTTTTAACCCTAATTTAAGTTAGAGTTACAAAAGACGGGGCCATTTCAGCTGCTTGGAGTGCATCCAGAGCTGCCTTCCTTTCTGGCCAGGCCATCAGCAGTCCCAGGAGCCCGAGCCATGGGGTCCCACCAGTGCTGACAAACCCCGTGTCCACTTGTGGCCACTTGTGGACAGTTAAGAGCTCAAGCCCTGCAGGGAGAGAAAGGCATTCCTGCAGGCTGGTCTAGTTCATTTTCTCTGCCTCAGCTTAGGACTAACTAAACCTAAATTCTCTTGATTATTCATGACCTCCCACTTGTGATTGTCATCACTGCCCATGCAAAAAACCAGGTCTTGATGTCACTTTGCTGTCACTGTAAGAGGTTCCCAGAGCATGATATGGTTGGTTACCCACAGAGTACTCAGATCCCTGGTAAAAGACAGGCTTGTGCCCTGGTATGGTCATGTGGTTACTTCTTTTCCTTAAGAAGTGTAAATCACAGCAAAAAAACCTGGGAATGTTACAAGTCAAAATAAATAGTACAAATTGTCTCTTCCTTTAAGATGTGGTTTTTGCTGTTCATAAACCTTTCAAGTCTCTTTGCCAGCAATTTTGCCTTTGCCAAAACTGTATTAACTTTACAGGAAATTTTGGTTCCTATGCAAGACGCTCTAGCCTTCCTTTCTTCCTATCACTGTTTAGTCACTTCTAGCCCAGATTCCCAAAAAATGTTTTACAGTTAATTCCAAAGAACACAGCAGTCATGGTCCCCACTTTGCATGACTTGCACGTGTGCATGGCACTGGAAGGGGAATGCACATCAATGGGAATGCAGATTTTGTGGCTCTGATCCCAGGCCACCGAAGTTTTCCTGGCTAAATGCTTCCAAGCCCTTTGGATAGACCCTCCCCTCCCTGTGTTGTTGAGTGGGGGCTGCTTGGGGGGGTGATTCTCGTTAGGGATGTGGTGACTGGGCACTAATTCCAGCTGAGGTTCCGAGCAGTCCTGGGAACAGCACTCGCTGTCAAATGTTGCATTGCCCAGGTGAGGCCATTTGCACTGGTAAGACTCCTGCAAATGCCCCACTGAGTATCCATTATCTCCAACAATTCTGAATAAAGATTTGTGCAGTATTTTCAGGCATAGACAGAAATTGACTTTACTCACAGCTGAATATAGACGTTAAAAGGAATCACAAGTAAGTCTTATGTGTAAAAAGCAAAAAATGCATCTATATTAAATTAAAAGAGCTTTGAATTCAAATGCTGCAGAGAGAACAGGAAAGTTAGGAGCCTCCCTCACTCCTGGGCAACCTGATCTAGTGGGTGGCATCTCTGCTCAGGGCATGGAGTCAGAACTTGGTGATCTTTAAGACCCCTTCCCACCCAAACAATTCTGTGACTCAGCACCTGACAGTGCCTGCAGTGAGCAGGCAGCAGCAGCTGGGTGTCAAACTGCCCAAACCACTGCCAACTTCTGAGTCCCAGAACTGCAAAATCACTTTGGAAATCGACTTTATTCAACCTGATAATGAAACAAATACATGGAGGCACACTGTGACATCACAGTTAGGGAAATGTTAGAAATGTCAATTTAACCAGACTTTCAGATCTGCACTTCAGAAAAAATACCCACAACAATTCATGCACTTAGGTTTACAAAGTTGGAAGAATGCAATGAAAAATTAAAAACATGGAGGAACTAAAGGTAAAATATATTTATTGACATGTCAGTGACCAAGCATTTTTCTTGAAGGAAATCAATGTGATTTGTTGTGTAATACATGACTGGAAAATTAAACTAAAGTCTATTTCCTTCCTAGCAATCTCTGTCTTATTCTCTCTCTTGTTATTATTAGAACATCTCTAATAAGCTATGTGCTACCTACACACAGGTTCTTGAGGTGAGAACAGATTCCCCTGTTTTCCACCTGTGGATTTTTCCTCACTGACGTCAAGTAAGACCATGGAGAGAGAGGCAGAGATGACCCAAGAGAAGGAGCAGAGAGAGCTCAGAGGCTTGCTACCCTCTCTACTTCTGGCAGAACAGTTCCTTCAAAGAGACGTGACCACTGATTTTTGTGTTCACTGTGGAGCATGTGAGTCTCACCTCCTGGTGGCAGCAGAGCTTGAGAGGTGCAGGGAGTGTCCTCTGGCAGTGTCCTCTCGGCCATCCGTGAGCCCACCAAGCGGTCAGGTGACTCAGGAATGAATGAGAAGTGTGGCTGCGGTCCCAAATACCTCTTAGGAATGAGATCAAAGTCCGATTTTCAGCAGCTTTACGATGCACAGACAGACGAGGCGTCTTGCAAAATATTTGGTGGGTGAGATCCTCCTGAAGAAAAATTGATAGTGAGGTTCTTGCATCATTGGGCCTGAACACAGATTTTGTTTTCCAGTGTGACCCTGTGTCAGCTGAAGTCACCTTGCTCAAATCTTCCCAGCACTTTGTTGTCATGGCAATCATATTGTGGGCCCCATTTCTGGTAGTGCACTCAGTAAAAGTTTCTGGGAAGATAATGATGTGTACAGCTAATTTATGAGCTGCTTGTGACAGGTTTGCTTTATCCTCTTAGCTGGCATCTTCACCACGTTGTTGAGAGGAGCTGTTCTGTGGTGGCTGTGATTCATGCAGCCTGTAGCAACACTACCACTGCTTTCTACCGTAGCACAAGTATTAAACTCCATTTCTCTTAGATTTTCCCCTTCAAACACTGAAGAGTTCCCAAGCTAGCTTCTTTCTCAAGCTGATCATCTTTTTTTTTCTGTGTTCTGTGTAATGCCACAGGAAAAATGTAATTAAAAATGTGCCATTCCATGGGGCTTAGGCACACTGTAACTGCAGAGGGGTTTTAGCAGTATTCAAGATTTGTGCTTTTCCACTGAGCAACCTCTGACAGACTGAAAACACTTTGAGTAATACCAGATCTATGTACAAGATCAATACAAATAAAAGATTTTTCTCCTTTCTACACATGCTGATTTGTTACAGGAGCTCTGATCATAAACAACTGCTATTGTCTAAAGAAAGACCTCTTAAACATTCATTAAAGAAAAGGAAGAGAATATATGAAATTACATAAACTTTGCACAATGGGAACCTTAAAAGAAGTCAGGTTTTTTATCTGTGAGTCTTTAAGAACCTGACACAACAAACTGAGAGTCAGGTGAGTTGAAACCTTGTCCTCTCAGGTGAGGTCAGTTCTGTGATGATGTCCCAACGTCGAATACCTCCCATGGTGTTTGTGGGTGGAATTGGATTGACAGCTTTCCTTATCATCCAGTCCCTTCCATGGAATTACTCTGAAAGCACAAGTATTGGTGAACTCAATAATTGCTGCATTTCACTGAAATTACTCCAGAAGAGCAACTGATGAATCCTGGAACAGTTTGGGTGGGAAAGGACCTTAAAGACCATCTAGTTCCAAATCCCCTGTCATGGGCAGGGACCTCTGATAGACAAGCTGCAGAGAGCAAAGAATGGATTCAATTCTGTACTAGTTTATTTGTCCCTTCAAAGGAACAGGCACTTGATGGTTTAAGAATAGCTAATTTCTGTCAAGGTCTTTTTGAAGATTCCTTTCTTTTGGCAGTATGCTCTCCATATTTCCATATCTCAAGTTGTGTGATTTTTGAAAACAATTATGGTGAAGGAAATTGTCTTGAAAGCAAATTCCTTTGTCCTAAGACGTATCAAGAAAACCTTTAATTTTCTGAATTATCTAATGTTCTAGAAAAATCTAAGGCTAATTTGAAGTCCTGGCTGGGGAAGGGCAGGAAGTGCCAGCACATCATGCCAGGGTAATGATGAGTGGCATGTGATGCAAGAGGTCACCTTGCTGGTCTTTCACCTCAGTGGTGCCAAGTTAAAGCCTGACCTGGTGCATTGTGTAACTTGCTCAGTGCCTGACCACAGCAGCCCTGGGGTCAGAGCTGAGAGCTCAGCATTTAGCAAGGTTGGCAATCCTGGCTGCAGCAATGTCAAACTCTGCAACAGCAGGGCCGGTGGGGATGTGCCGTGCTGGAATTTGGAGAAGTTTCCCAGCTCCTGAGATAAAGCATATCCAGATGTTCAGTGCTCAATCCTGAGATTAACCAAATTGACAAGGTATTTATTCTTATTACCCAGTTAGATGTATTTATGTTCATTTTCTGTGTGCTCTCAGAGCTGCCATCTGGGTCAGATTTTGAAAGTCAGGGGAGCATGTAAAGGAGTTTTTCCAGAAATCATTGTCCTGATAAAATCCAACAATGAAGGTTGGAAGTTAGGAAGCACCATATCCTCAGTTTCCACATCAAAATACATTTGTTCAAGGAAGAAGCAAGGTCACATACAAGGCACTTGAAAGCTTGAAACTTAAACCAAGTCTCACTCCAGTTTTCTATGGATTTTATTTTAACATTTCTGAGTTTTATACTAGAAAATGCCAATTATAAAGCTCTTTTAGTCTGTCTTGGGAAAGCCAAAAAAAAAGTTCTTTTTCTCAAGCTCTCTCCAATTTGTGTCTTTTTGCTGGTACGATACCCAAGGAATGTGATGTTCACCAGAAATGTGTGTAGAAAGGCTCACTTAATTAACTACAAATTCAAGAAATAAAAGAGCTTATAATTTACCTGTAAGTTTCACACAGAAATAAAATGTCTCACCTCGTTTGTGGAAGGCTCTGGATGTAGGTATTGCTGAGCTGCAAAGGAAAATAACAGTGTAAGCTCAAACATGGGGAACAAAGCCTGAGAGAAGGCACCAATTTAAGCTCCTTTGGTTCTATAATTCAGTTATGCATGCTGTCATCTAACAGAGTATCATGGAGATCGTTGTAAAATAAGGCAACATACAAATCAGGGAGCATAAGTATGAACCATAGCTCAGGGTTTATATTGCAAAAGGAATATCAGCTCTAAGGGTGGTTTGTGGTGCTTTCAGCTGGGTTAACTAGCACCCATCCAATAAAACAGCATTATTTTGAGGGGGCTGTGCTATGCTTTGCCAAACTATCTTGAAAGATATGAGCTAAAAGAAAAATCTCTAAGTGGACTTGAGAGGCAGATCTGCTTTGCATGCATTACAATTTGTTGCTGCACTGTTCTGACACTGCACTGTGAAATATTCCAGCTGTGCTGCAGGAAAGACGAAGGTTTTTTGTCCTGCAAGATATGTGTTAATGTAGAGTTCTACTGTCAGTAAATAACCAGAATAGCACAATCATGGGCCATGGAAAGCCATTTTTCTATAGAAGGCACTATGAACAATGCAATAATCCCAGCCTGTGCCTGAGAGCATTGTCCAAACGCTCCTGGAGCTCTGCCAGGCTGGGGGCTCTGGCCACTGCCCCGGGGAGCCTGGTCAGTGCCCAGCACCCTCTGGGGGAAGAACTTTTTCCTGATATCCAATCTCAACCTCCCTGGCACAGCCCCAGCCATTCCCTCACTCCTGTCACTGGTCACAGAGAGCAGGGATCAGTGCTGCCTGTCCTCTGCCCCTCATGAGGAACCCGTAGGGTGCTATGAGGTCTCTCCTCAGCCTCTTCTTCTCCAGGCTGAGCAAACCAAGTGACCTCAGCTGCCACTGTTATGGTTTCCCCTCCAAGCCCTTCACCGTGTTGGTAGCTTCCTTTGGTCACTTTCCAACAGCTTTATATCTTCATTATCAGACTGGGACTGAAGGTTGAGTTCCCCAGGGCAATGTTAACTGCGAGGTTTGCCTTCAAACCTGCCTTTGGCTCAAAAAAGTGCCTGTTTTTCATTTTTGCTGAGTGGCAGCAGAGTTTCAACAGAGGCAGAAAGGGGGAAGCCTATCCTTGTGTCTGTGCTACGGGTGGGAAGAGAGGTGGAACTGTCCTTGTGCCAGCTCTGTAGATGTGTGCTGGTTTTAGGTAATGATGAACTTGCACCTTGAGCCTCCCGACTTGGGCAAACTCCATCTCCAGCCTGCCCTCTGAAGTGAGGAGCTGTCCCACGCCACTGAAGAATTGAACTCTGGTGCCACGGGGCAAAACATCAGCTCTTGAGGAACTCTGGACATTTCCTGCAGAATTCCTAAGACAGTGTTAAACTGGAGTGAGGGTCCTGCAATCCTGCCATGGCACCAGTGCTTCAGCAGCTCCCAGGAGCAGCATGTGAATCCCTGGCACCCACTGAGCCTGTGCAGCCGAACCGTCACACAATTCCCTTTTATTTACTCTACTTCTAAAAAACCACAGTAAGTGGGATGCAATTCCTCAGTCTCTTCACATGCCTAATTCCCAACGACTTCAATGAGCATTTCTGGCAGAGACAGAGCTGTGGAATTACTCCTAACAACTGGCATGACTTAACTTGTTCCTTCTTATAACTTTATGGTTTACTTACACGTCAAATTATATTTTCTGGATTAGCAGAATGCATATAATAACCCTCTTTCTTCAAGTAGGTCAGAGTTTTCCTCTGTTCTGCAGGGCAAATTACTGTAAAATGTGAATGTTTCATGGATTCTCTTTTCCATGGTTTGGTTACTGTCATGTGGAGTATTCTAGGTATCTACAGGTAACTAAATAGTACACATTAAGCTTCTGTTTTCCCTTTTTCATTCACATGAAATACCTCATTTAGCTGAGAGCAATTCCTTCAAAATCTACAGTAATAGCTGCTACTGTGCATAGTGTGAACAGCTTAAAATTCCAACTTGATAGCGTTTAGAAAGAAAAGTGGATATTTTCTGTGTCTTGATGATAAGTACCAAAAACAAAGGAGGAAAGAAAGTGGGCCACGACAGGAATACACTGATCCCATATAAAACTGGTCTGGCTTATATTAAACAGAACTTTGAGGGCACCTTCTCTCAGGTGTTAATTATGCAGATTCCAGTTCGAGAGTTATTTTACATCTATAATTTTTAATCTCAGAAACAGCCCGTATCTGCTTTAAAAAATACATTTACATATAGTATCTGTGCATTCCACATTATGGCTGTATTTCTTCTTCTTTCAGACTTTACAGAATACAAAGGCAAGCAAGCCCTTTCTTGCTTGAGGGTTACTTGTTTGTTTATTTGTTTGGTTTTTGAATCTCTGCCTTCCAGACAGGAATCTGTTGTTTTCCTGCATGTCTGGCTTCTGAAATGGCCTCTTGGGCAGTTTGCCTCCAGCTCCATGAGGCAGAGCTGAGCCCAAGATTCAGCACTTCAATTGATCTTGGTTGCCTTTAGTTTGCATTCTTTACATTTTCAGATGTGTATTTCCCTCATATGATAGGTGCTACTTAATCCTTTGGACAAGCTTTGTCCTTTCTGTATTTTTCTGTTTCCTCTGAAAAGAACAAGGCTGGATGAATCTAAACCAATTTGGAGGTGAGCTTAAGAATAAGAGCATTTAAAGGTAGGTAAAAGGCAGTTCTTGAGTTGAGTCTATGAAAGATGAAAGGGATGTAGCTCTCAGCTTGTTATTTTTGTGGCTAAGTAGGTAGAAGGCATCATTAGCATGACTTGAGCTAACAGATAAATGATCTGCCATGCTCACGAAATGCCAAAGTAAAAACCAATCCAACCTTAACCCTACATTTCTTACCTGGGAAAATCCCATTGATCTCATGGATTGCAAATCCTGAACTGTGCCCTCTAAGGCTATTTAAGAAATGTGAGTATGCAATAGCAAAATTATGTGGTTTTTCCTTACACCAGAGATCGTAGAATCAAATTAAATCATCCAGTTCCAAACTTCCCTGCTATGGGCAGGGACACCTTCCAGTATCCCAGGGTGCTCCAAGCCCCATCCAGCCTGGCCATGGACACTGCCAGGGATCCAGGGGCAGCCACAGCTTCTCTGGGCACCCTGTGCCAGGGCCTGCCCACCCTCACAGGGAGGAATTTCTTCCCAATATCCCATCTAAACCCACTCTCTGGCAGTGTGAATCCATTCCCTCTTGTCCTGGCACTCCAGGCCCTTGTCCAAAGTCTCACTCCATCTTTCTTGTTGGCTCTTTCAGCTACTGGAAGGCCTCAATGAAGTCACCCTGAAACTTTTCCTTTCCAGGCTGAACAATCCCAGTTCTCCCAGCCTTTCCTCACAGCAGAGCTGCTCCATCCCCCTGATCAAGTTGGTGGCCTCCTCAGGACTCACTCCAGCAGCTCCTTGTCCTTCCTATGCTGGGGATCCCAGAGCTGGAGGCAGAACTCCAGCTGGGATCTCACCAGAGTGGAATAGAGGGACAGAATGAGCTGGGACAAGGTGTAATACTCAAAGCAGAGAGGTCATTGCTTATTCATAGCCTTAAAATTCTAGGCTTTTCACAAATCGTAACTTCAACTAGAAAGAAGGGGGTTTCAATGACTCCTAGATAATGACTGCCTCTGGACTTAAGAAACTGGGCACGGTACAACTGTGTATTCATTCAGCAGTCACGACTCTGACACGCGTTTTGCAATTTAGCACCTAAGGCACAACCTTTTGGTGCTTTATGAACTCATCTTTGGCAGCAGATGTAGGGCACTGTTTGCCGGCAGAATTGGGCTAGTAGGAGACACAAACGTATTAGCAAATTGAGGCTAACTCTCTGCGTGCTTATAAAGAGCTCAACATCATCTGTCCTCCTCCCAGCCCTCGCTGCATCAAGCTGACTGCACATTGGGAAAATTTTCTCTGAGGGCGTTGTTCTCCAAAGGCAGAAGCGGTGCTGCTCCCTGACATCCACGGTTTGAGCAAATTGGTTAGAAAATAAGACAAGACTTGGGAATATTTTCAAATGGCTTGCTACAGTGAGGGGAAGATATGCAAATTCTCTGTGTGTCAAGTAGGATATCATGTCTTCTTTGTGCAAGAAATAAATTCTTTTCCAGCATTGATAAATTTGTCAGGGCGATTTATGGACAAAGAGCAAGAGGCTTCCAGAAGTCATCACTGCTAAGACTGAGGGGTTTTTTGGTTTGGTGTTTTTTTTGGGTTTGTGTTTTGTTGCCCTTCCTAGTGATGTGAGTATGATAAAAAGTGAAATATTGTTTGTTTTCTTCTGTACTCTGCTCTTGTGAGATCCCACCTGGAGTGCTGGAGCGAGCCCAGAGGAGACGACGGTGATGATTACAAGGATGGAACACCTCTCCTATGAGGAAAGGCTGAGAGAATTGGAATTGTTCAGCCTGGAGAAGAGAAGGGTTCAGGGAGACCTTAGAATCCCTTCCAGCAACTAAAGAGGCTCCAAGAGAGCTGGGGCCAAGGGCATGAAAGGACAGGACATTGGGGAATGGCTTCACCAGAGGGCAGGGTTAGATGGGATATTGGGAAGGAATTCTTCCCTGAGAGGGTGGGGAGGCCCTGGCACAGGGTGCCCAGAGAAGCTGTGGCTGCCCCTGGATCCCTGGAAGTGTCCAAGGACAGGTTGGACATTGGGGCTTGGAGCACCCTGGGACAGTGGGAGGTGTCCCTGCCCATGGTAGCAGATGGAACTGGATGAGTTTTCAGGTCCATTCCAACCCAAACCATTCCATGATTCTTTTGGATAAAACCTGCATGTACTTATGCAATACACCTTGCAGTCCACTACAGATCTTCTGGTTACAATGCGCTCTCCAGGTGTAATTTAGCCCAGGGAAAGGTCAGGGTTGCACTGAGTCGTTCCAGCCTGTCCCTGCCCACCTGCTGGTCCCAGCTCAAAGCTCCTGGTCAGAGCTCACCGGCCCTCCTGGACCTCACTCCCCCCACATTCCCTCGCCCTCTCCCAAGGCAGCAGAGCCTGAAGTTCGGGGTTCCATCAATGCCCTTCCATGTGCAGAAGGGCAGGGCACAGGTTCGCCGGATGGACCGTGGCGGACTGGGGAGGAGATTGGTGCGTGTAGGCAAAAACACCTGGCACAGGAGCTCTGTCAGGAATTCCTTAGCAAACTCAGTGAATCCCTGGCTGTTATTTTGAATTTTATATTAGCCATATACAAGAGGATCGAGAAAAAGCTCATGCACATCTTTTGCGAGGAAGGAAGCTCAGGGCTGGGTACACACAGAGAACTCGTCATCACATCCCTGGGGAACCTGCAGCCGCCAGCGGAGTTACCACCACCACCCAACACACTTCCCATTCCCAGGAATGTTTTCCCAATCCCTCTCAATTTTTTGTCAGTGCTCGCCCTTTTCTACAGTAACTTCTCCGAGGGGCCAAGCGCGGCTGGGCGGTGACAGCGGCGGCAGGGCCCTGGGGCGGAATCGGGAGGTTCATCTCGCCGGGATGTGCGGGGGGTTCTGTGACCGCTAAGATTGTTCCCACGGCTATTTCCGCAGAGGGGAGCGGAGGCCCCGCTCTGAGGGATGGAGCAGCCGGTCTGAGGGCCGCGGGTGCCCCTCTGAGGGGTGGGGGAAGGCGGTAAGGGAAGGGGGCACGGAGCCCTCACTCAGAGCGCCGGGGAAGGCGGTGAGGGAAGGGGGCACGGAGCCCTCGCTCTGAGGGCCGGGGAAGGCGGTGAGGGAAGCTGGCACGGAGCCCCCGCTCTGAGGGACGGGGGGAGGCGGCGGGCGGGGCCCGAGGGCTCCGCCCCTGAGG
>VZTJ01005380.1:575600-611024 GCA_013397795.1 Orthonyx spaldingii | reverse complement strand
TTTTTTTTGTTTGTTTGTTTTTTTTTTTTGGGGTGGGATTGAGATCACTGATGAAATAAAGACAGCTAATTGTTGATTAGAGAGCTGGATCATTATGCCTAAGGGCACCTGAAAAAATTGTGCTGTCTCTAAAATGATTTATCTAAACAGAGGTCTAAGTATTGATAAACTTCAGAATAACTCAGCAAGAAAAATTTCAAGCAACTTAATTTCTTCTGTTACCTTGTGTGGAGAGGTTTAGTGTTCATGTGAACATGAAAAGGTGCATTGGGACCCTGTCTAAGTCCTTGTGTACTGTTCATGTATTATTGCTTAATTTAAATTTACTCTGGTCTTTAGTTATGTTTGAGGAGCCTTTTTTGTCCTGTGTATTCTTTTATTTTGTGTCCTGACCACAGGTTTGTTTTCCCAGGTGTTTACGTGTGGGATGTTGAAGGCAGGAAGTATTTTGACTTTCTGAGTGCTTACAGTGCAGTCAATCAAGGCCACTGTCACCCAAAGATCGTGGATGCTCTGAAAGCCCAGTCTGAGAAACTGACCCTGACATCCAGGGCATTCTACAACGATGTCCTTGGGGAATATGAGGAGCTCATCACCAAAATGTTCAATTACAACAAAGTTCTTCCCATGAACACAGGTAAAGAAATATTTTATTTCCATTTTAGTTCTTGTCCCTGAAATTCAATGGTTGTGTAACATTCTCCACTGCATTTGTGGCCTGTTTCATGTGCAAGAGTGATCATGGTGCTGCTTTTTGTTTCAGGAGTGGAAGCTGGAGAAACTGCCTGTAAACTGGCTCGGAAATGGGCCTACACTGTGAAAGGAATTCCAAAATACAAAGCTAAAATCATTTTTGCAGGTATGTGAAGTGTGTGTTATGAGTTGAGGATTTGAGGATCTGGGCACTGGATTGTTGGAAGGAGCCTGAAGTCACATGGAAAGCACATCCAGTTCTCCACACTCTCTGAGTCACTTAAAGTGCAGTACTTTTAATTTTAATTCCTGACTGGTTGTTCCTTACATGACTTTTTTGTGGGTTAATTCCTCAGATCAGTGCCACACCTCTCACAGATTGCACAATAGGGTTAAGCTGCACTCTTGGCTTCACCTACCAGGGCTTTTGTTCCTCATTCTCCAGGTCCATCAGAAACTGGCATTAACAGTGGACTCTTGATAGAATGAAAGTAAAAGCAATATTGCTAAATTAAATATTGCACCCTGATTCTCTACTGGGATATTTCCTCCCTTTACCTGCCTGCCCTGCTTGGCTCTGTAACAGGGAGAAGTTACCAGCCCCTGAAGAGATTTCTGTTTTTTTTTTTAAGAAAAAAAATTTAAAACCCATATATAATTAAAAAAGAATCTTATATTTAGTATTCTTTTGTTATAGATAAAGCTATTTTGTCAATACTAATTTTGTTTAGTGGTTCTGTATTTTAGAAAACCTTCCAGAATAAAGCTTGCTATTTAAGTACTGACTTCTTTTTGTTTTTGTAGTTGCTACAGCTGCAGATACTATTTTTAACTTTTGGTACTTATAGTAGCCATAAATGTCATTAGGCAGGATTTATAAATTGCAGTGCATGCTTGAATTTTGATTTATGGTTCCTGGAATTGAATAGAGGGTTTCTTTTGTTTGTTTGTTTTCATTTATTCTGGGAATTTTTTTAACAAATATTTCTCCTTCTTCTCTATATATTTAATTTTGCTCTTCAGACAATAGCAAATATTTTACCATTTTGATAAAGTGGATGTGCTGCCCATTTTGGCAGAAAAAAAGCTCTTTTGGATAGCTAAGAAATGACTTTGAACATCATTTTAGAGAACTTGACACAGACTCTGTGCTGGATACTGAGCTATGAAGGCTTTGAACCCTTAATCTTCCTTAGTCTTATTAGAACCTTATTATTGATTAGTAAGAGTCTCTTTATGTAACTGAAATATTAAAATGAAGATTTTGATTGTCTTGGTAATGGACATATTGGCTCCTGGACATTTCAACTGATGTTTCTAAATAAAATAGAGCAATATCACAACATTTTAACATATGTAAATGGGTTCTTCTGGAACTTGGAAATGCACAGAATTATATTTTTTGATTTAGACTTTCTGGCAGCTTTGTTTTTAGGATGTAAAATACTAATAGTGTTTCCTTTCCCCCCAACATTTAATAAGTAGTATTTACATAACAGCTGAACATCATCATTAAAAAGATGTTATCTGAGCTTTTTTTCAATTTTCCAGGCTATTAACAGAACTTAAGGAAATTATTTTGTACAGTTGTCAGGTGTTAAGAGTATAAGTTTCTTTTGTTTTTTGATATAGCAACAGAGTTTATAATATATAATATTTTATTTATTTAATAATATGTAATATTTTGTTTATTTATTATATTTGTTTATAATATAAACAGTATTTATGGCATTAATACCAAATGCTAACTATTAGGAAAGGGATGCTAATACGTTGTTAGATAACTCTTAAAATGCATCACCAAATGGAAAATGTGGTGTCCTTTAAGGTGTTCTGGCTCTTGGTCAGTTTTGTAACAATTCCCTCTTTTTTTTTTTTTTCCAGCTGGCAATTTCTGGGGCAGGACAATGTCTGCCATCTCCAGTTCCACTGACCCGTCCAGCTATGATGGGTTTGGACCCTTCATGCCAGGATTTGAACTGATCCCATACAATGATCTACCAGCTCTTGAGGTATCTGACAGTTTTTTGTTCCTTCATTTTGCAATGTCTTTTTGGTAAATAGCAAGGAAAACCAGAAGTTTACGCTTTGCAACCTGTGTTTTGACATTCAGGTATCTGTAAGTAGACATATGTAAGGAATGTGTCTGTTATAATTATGTGTAGGAAATGTGTGTTAATTCTGCTTTGGTTTTGATTTTCAGTTTTGCTTTAGGACATGAGAGGAAAACCACATGATCTGTTTAATTTCCCAGCAACCTGGTCTAGTGGAAATGTCCCTTCCCATGGCAGGGATCATTTTTAAGGTCCCTTCCCACCCAAAGCACTCCATGATTCTATGACTAGAATTCACTACAGTTGCAAATATTTATTTCCAGTTTCACAGCATCCTTAAAACCATGCCAGGCTGCTGTTTCACTTTCACAAGCTCCTGAAATGCCACTGATTCTGTATTTCCCTGTGTTTTCTGAGATTAATCCTGTCAGGCTGTTGGGGAGGGGTGACCTTGATTAGGTTCATAATTTCTGTGAGTAAAAATCTCTGTACCTGTTGGGTCTGCTTCATAAAAGTGAGTGGGCTTTGGAGACTGAGGGATTGTAGGACAGAGCTGCTTTTCTCCTTGGGTTAGGGGAAACAAAGGTCTCTCAGTGGGTTATAGCTGCAGTGTGGAAATGCTGGTTCAGATCTGAACCTACACCAGGCTGCCCATGGTGAAAAGCCTGCAAGTCTTTAATGCCTTCATTAGAGCTGAATTCATTCTGCTCGTGGGGCAATGCTGAGAAAAGCTGTAGTAAATTCATGCTGGGAGTCATTAAATCTCTTGTGCCTTGTGGACTTCTAAACCTTTTTGAACTTGATAGTGCAGGAATGTACCTGTGGACTTTGCTTTAAGGTAAAATTGTTCCAGAGGGACTCCATTCTTTTTTTTTTCGTTTAAGGGAAAAGTTGAGCAATTGTTTATCTTGTATGGGGTAATGCAGAACTGAGGGTATTTCTCAGGTGGTTTATGAACTGATCTGATAAACTGCTTGCCTGGGTTTGCAGTTTGCCAGGTTTGTACCTTCCCAGGCAAGCACAGCAGCTGACTTTACACTGCAGACAGTGACACAGTGTGGGGACAGAAGTGGCACTCAGGGAGAGCTGCCTGGCAGGAATGCTGCTCTCGTCCTTTGAGGAAGAACACCAGGGCTAGAATCAGGTTCTGCTACATCTGTTTTCTATATTTGACCTGACTAAAAAGCTTTTTCTTTTTGTCTTGCCTCTCCATCTGTCCAATGTTGCAGCGGGCCCTTCAAGACCCCAACGTGGCAGCTTTCATGGTGGAACCCATTCAAGGGGAAGCAGGAGTGATTGTCCCTGACAAAGGCTATCTCACAGGAGTGAGGGACCTCTGCACAAAGCACAATGTGAGAATTCACTATAACATTAAACACTAAACATTACATACTGTGTGTTTTGGTGTATTTTGTAAGGTCACCCCTCTATGCAAGGTATAAAACTTTATATGCTATTTAATAATTCCCTTTTCTTTCAGTGGAATAATGCAGGGATACTTCTCGTGTTTCCTGGTGATACCTCACTAAAAAGTACTTCTTATTAGTGCACATTTTTCACTTTCTTACTATTATCACTGAGTTTAATTTCTAATGAATGTTCTTCAACTGCATTTATTTTAGATTAATTTAGCTTTTAATTTCTTTTCCACATTATAAGTTTCTTGGCTTCAAAGCCAATTACCATGGCTATGCAGGACCTTTGTTGCATAAGTGCTACCAAGAATCAGTAACAACAATGGCCACAGAATGAAACACTGAAGAAAATGGTCATCAGTGATCTCTGATTTAAAAATCAGTCATCTCTGTTCCAATAGAATTCAGATTCTTAATTTGTAAGTGCTACTCATAATTCTTTTCATACCTTCAAAGGAAGGCACTGGCATTATTGATGAAGTTGTCTTCATTATTGCTGTGATACTTACCTCAAAAAAGAAATTGTATTGTTGGAGTTGGGTTAGGAATGGGAGTGAAAGTAATTCTCTGTTCTGTTTGGATTTTTCTTCTTTTTTTAGAAAATTACTTTTTCTTCTCTTTAAAGGTTCTGTTTATTGCTGATGAAGTACAAACTGGTTTAGCCAGAACAGGGAAAATGCTGGCTGTTGACCATGAAAATGTGAGACCTGACATAATTCTTCTTGGAAAGGCCCTTTCTGGTGGCTTATACCCCGTGAGTACCTAAGAAATATTCAACAAATGTTTGAGTAATTTGATATTACTTTAAATTATTGGTAATTTTTTTTTCTTACTCATTAACACTGAAAATCTGCCAGTTGGAAGAACAATAAATCTGATGTTTGTTGTACTTGGAAATTATTGTTTGAAAGATTTGGTCATAAATTATGATTTATGACCAGGCAGTCCAGCCTTGTGAGAGAGACATAATAAAATAATAGAATACCTAATACTACCTTTGTGGCTGAGCAACTGGCATTATTTCATTTGCTTGGCATGCCTGCATAGCTGATTTTATCCTCTTGGAGTGACTTAAATTCCTGCTGATTAGGCTGGAAATTGCAATGCCTTGAACTATTTTGGCCAACTGAAGGGATTTCTGAGTTGTTAAACCAAGTATTGGAGCTTAAACTCTTGGAATAATATTCAGTTTGGAGAAATGCCCCTCAGCTGTGGTTGAAAGTTGTGTTACCATTATAGCTAAGTGTGTTTAAGGGATTAATGATGGGATTGTCACATCTGCCATTCCTGCATACAGAGCTGGGAATGTAAATGTAATTTATCACCACAGACTGAAAATTATCCTTTCCTGAGCTCTGAGGGGAAGTTTGCCTCAGAGATATTGAAGTTTTCTGTTCTAAATATGTGAATTTGCTGACCTTCCCATTTTAGGTCTCAGCAGTGCTGTGTGATGATGAAGTTATGCTGACCATTAAACCTGGTGAACATGGATCCACATATGGAGGAAATCCATTAGCTTGTCGTGTGGCAATGGCAGCACTGGAGGTTTGTGTGTGGGGACAGAGATCTGGAATCCAAGTTTAAAAAGGGTGTCATGATCTTTGCTGAAATAAATGATGGTACTTTTCATGCTCTGAGTAGAAATCTAGCTTTAAATAAGAATGGAAAATTGGTAGTTATGTATAGATCACAACAAATATTCTAAGTTTTTTATTGGAAATGTGTCCCAGTTCCTGTGTTCTTACAGTCTCAATGTCTTAACTACCAAAATAAAATTTATCTAGGGGAAGTTTCAAGGCAATTACGTACATTTGGTCAAATCCCTTCACTAATTTCATGAAGACACTTTGAAATTGGCTTATTTTACTGTATCAGCAGAGGCTGCTGCTCTGTGAGCTTGATAACAGGTGTGGATCTCAAACAGAAGCTAAAATGTCCTGTCCAGAAGGTGCAATTCAATTTTGTGATTGCTTAATTGACTACATTGATGCAGGTCACACAGAAAGCCTCATCATTACCCCACACATAGACTTGGACAGACTGAGAGCCTTCAGAGGTTTCCTTGTAAATAACAGCAAAAGAAAAGCAGTTGATTTAGAGTAAAATCTCAAAGAGATTATTGTTTCTTGTGAAGATGAATGAGTAAAGGCTCAATACCAACCTGCTGGGACATGCAGCCTGTGCAGGGACACCATGGCTGCCACAGCTTTTGTGTCTCTGCAGGTTCAGTGTCATTATCCATCCCTTCCCCATGGTACAGAAAACAAATGCAGTGCCCTTCAGCTGACTGTAGATCTGGCTTCTCTTTAGGTAATTGAAGAGGAAAATCTGGCAAAAAATGCAGAAATAATGGGTAATCTGCTAAGAAATGAGCTCATGAAGACTCCATCGAATATTGTGACTGCTGTAAGAGGAAAAGGGCTCTTAAATGCAATCGTAATTCGGGAAACCAAAGGTGAGGAAATACAATCAGCTGCAAACTCACAGCATGGAAAAATATTGTTCAGCTTAAATTGTAGGTAGGGGATGGCATGTAGACATGATGTTTGTGTTCAGATCATGGCTATAGTACTGTAATACCCACTGAAAATTTAAGTGACTGTGCACTATTAAAAATAGTTTGGGTTTTTTTTAAGTAAGTAAGGCTGAATAATTGTTTTTAAATTATTTGAATGTTCAAATGTGATGGTGAATCCACCTCAACAAATACCTTTCCCTCTCCTCATTGAAAGAAAACTGCCCACATCTGGAATACCAATTCCTGCCAGATTATGGGAGGATTGGCTGAGATTGGTTGTTTCCAGAATAGTTAGAAGAGTACAATGAATACAGAAGGGTACAAAGGAGAAAAAAGTTAATTATAGAGAACAAGTTTCTAGGGATTAACACCTTGAATTAGATCAGAAAACTGAGTATGAAGGCACTTGATCAAGGAGTAAAGTGCTGCAGGAAGATGGTGTCATTTTCCAAGATGATGCGCTGAAATCCAGGTTACATAAACATAACCTTGTCTGAAATCCTGTCCACATGTTCCCTTACCTCTTCTTTGCATGGTTCCCTTTTTAAAATTTATTTTCAATTTAAGGTGAGTGCTAGACAAGCAGTGAGCTGTGCAGGAGCAGAACTGTGTGCTGAGGCAAACCCGTGAGGCAAAGGGCAGCTTTGGAGCAGTGTCACTCCGTGTGGGTTCTGGGGACTTGCTCCGAGTGACCTCTCCCTTTGTGAACACTCCTTGCCAGCTGGCAAACAGCACCACGAGCTGCAGGTGTGACACCTCTTCTGCTGTGCTGGAAATGTCCTCACTGTCCTGTTTTTCCCCCCTCCTGGTGCAGATTACGATGCCTGGAAGGTGTGTCTGCGGCTCCGCGATAACGGGCTGCTGGCCAAGCCCACGCACGGCGACATCATCCGCCTGGCACCGCCCCTCGTCATCAAGGAGGATGAAATCAGAGAGTCCATCGAAATCATTCACAAGACCATCCTGTCCTTCTGAAAACCTGGCTCTTACAGTCTGCCTGCTGCCTGATCCCAGGGGGTGTGTTGAAATGTGTGTGATGAAGGCCTGCTCTTGAAGCATGCATCTCTCATTCCTTTTATCTAAGAGGACTTGACTATTAAAATGTAGCTGTATCTTTAAATTATAATGGCTCTGTAGAAAATACAGAATGATTTTTGAAGACTTTCCAGTCTTGGAATACTTGGAAATAAGTTCTGTACTTACTGAACAGCTAAGTTGGAATACTTGAGGGGAGATACCTATAGAAATCTGCTTAATTGTTGTAAGTCTTGGCCAAAGTTTAAAGTGTGATTTTTATATATATATATATATGTATATTTTAGGTTGCCTTGCACTCTTGTATCACTCTCCAAAACATGGCATTTGTCAATTTTTGCCCCTCAGCAAGATGTCTGTAGGATGGAAGCACTTATCATTGTGAGTGAATTTGTGTTTTTCACGTGCAGCTTGAAAAAAATTTCTAATGTTGAAGGTTTGACAAACTGGGTGTTATGCTGGTGAACTCGAGAAGCATCGAGCTGTGTTCTGTGTGTACAATATTTTGATTGTATGACGAGATGCTGTTTTCAAGCCTGGCCTCAGTGTTTGGCTTTGCAATCCTGTAAAATAGATCTGAGCATATAGATCTGTTTTTACTGCTACAAAACTTTCTATCATCTGGATGTTTATATTAAAACATGCTTTGCATTACAAAAAATACATTGGTGTGCAGTGAAAATACTCAGAGGCTTCCAAAAGAGCAAACCTCATAGACATGTGAAGTTTTTAATTTTTCTTAGCTGGTTTTAGCTGAACTAACCCGATTAATCACACAGTGCAAAATGTTCCCTTTGCTGAGCAAAGGGGTTAAATACACCCACATGCTCATACCGTGAAGTGGTAAATAATCCTTTGGGATTTGGAAGGCACCTTAATTCCTAGAAGTAACCCAGAGTGGTGGTTGGGGTGGCAGAACATTTTGCCTTCCTTGCTTTGGGTGAGACAGCAAGATGTGTCACCGGTGGGTGCAGACAGACTGAGTTCCATTTGGAAAAGTCTCCTTGTTGCAAGGGTAATGTGTCAATGGCACTGTTATCCCTAGGGACACGAGAAATGGCTGCGTGTGCCCTTACAAACGCATGGATCACCTGTAAGAGCCAAGCAGGACCTGCAGGAACGGCAGTGCCAGACTTCAGGGACAGCCCCTGTGACTGGACACCGGAGGAGGGGTGGGCGTGAGGGAGGGGTCGGAACGGGAACAGGGGCTTGGCGGATCGGGAGGGCTGTGCCCACCTAGGACCGCAGCCAATGGGGAAAGGAGGAGGGCACTTGGGGCCGGAGTTTGGGATAAAAGGAGGCTGCGTCCTCTGAATCCTCTAGAAACCGGACGCACAGGGCGCGGCAGTTTTGTGTCATTCTCTGTTCGAGTAGATTCTGCAGAGCTCCCCTCTTTCCTTTGTGGACACTGGCCTTTGGCAGAGTGATTTTGCACACGTTAGGAATAAGGAAAAAAATGCAGGAAGGTGTTGCCTAGGAGGTCTGACATGTCTGAAAGTTGTGCTTATGTAACCTGATGGGGAAGGAGGGAAGCACTTGAGAGAAGCCACAGGGTAAACAGCACTTGCTGGAGTCCTTTCAGAGAGCAAAAAGGTAAACCCCCAAAACTCTTGGCAGCACAAAAGTTTACTTTTCTAGGGTGATAGGGCTGGCAAGGATGAAGGACATGCTCAGGTCTGTTCCCCGCCTCAGCTATGTCACTGTTTCCCTAATTACCAAAAAGGGCTGTAGATTCCAGCAGAAGATTCCAATTTGTGTCTAAGTGCTTCCCTGTCCTCACTGACAGCAAGTCTCCTGCCATGTGTGTGTCGTGTTGCCATTGTAGTGCCCTGCAGGCAACAGAGGACAGGTTATTTTCCTTCTGTGCAACAGTCCTTTACATACCTAAAGTTTGTGGGTTTTGTTTCAATCTCTGCTGCTTCTCTGGTTAAAATTACCTTTTTTTTTGTGCGGGAGGTGGCATGTTCTAGAGCCCTTGCTGTTCTGCAATTCTCTGTTCCCCCTCTAATGCTGGGAAGAGCCAGCCAAGTTCACATGGTTTGGGTGCTGTCCTGTAGTTTGCGCCTAGTGTTGAGAAGGTTTTTTTGTGCAAACTGTTTTGAAGAACAGCTTTGAAGCTGTTCCCCTGTGTGGTTTTTTTTGTTGTTGTTCAAGAAGCAGGAATTGCATGTAGAATTCTGTGTTTTGCTCTACTGATTTTGCATCCTCCGAGGTTATTTCTCTGTCTGGTGGTGATCAGTTTGAGCTCAGATCTTACCCAACCCACGTTCTGGTTGCAGATTTAATAGGCTAAGATTTCAGAACTTGAGATTTTTAAATTTTTTTTCTCCAACACACCATTGCTGATTCTCTGAACTTTTAATTAATATTTTAGTTGTTTCCTGAGTCAAATTTCTTTGGAAGTTTATGAAAATCAGAGTGTATATAGCCTTTCCCAAGACAAGCCATCCTGAATTGCCCTTATTTAATGATGG
Organism: Orthonyx spaldingii; assembly: GCA_013397795.1. NCBI lineage: Eukaryota > Metazoa > Chordata > Aves > Passeriformes > Orthonychidae > Orthonyx > Orthonyx spaldingii. The sequence continues at coordinate 600,835 of VZTJ01005380.1, read as the reverse complement.
GATAATTGAGTTTTCTGTTTTAACCTGAAAGTTCTCTGGCTCTCTTAACTAATCAAGGACCTGGATGTGTGACTGGAACCAGAGCTAGAGCAGACAGAGGGTTTTGATTGTTTGCTTTATTACAGTTGAATGCCCGAACAAGCACAAAATTACATGTATTATTTCAGAAGTGAAGACAGATACCGAGAACTTCTCTTCCCAGACACTGAGCCTGTCACCAGCTAACCTCCACTTCAGAAACAATAAAAGCCATGTTGGCAGCTGTCTCTGAGCTAGGAGGAGGAGCTGGATGGCCAAAAGGAATGTCAAAGCTCTTTTTTTTCTCCTGTGCAAAGGGACAAAATGATAGGCTATCAGAAAGCTACTCTGCCTTTGGAATGTTGTGTCTGTTTTGGGGGTTTGCTTTATCATGGAAAGTGGTTTTCGTGTCTTCTGGCAATCCTAAGCTGGGGTTTGGCCAGTTATCAGTGACACTGCTTAAACCTCTCAAACTCAAATGCAGCTGCCTGTAGAACTAATGTGCTTGTAAAACCTGTCTGTGCTTTTGTTGTCTGGGATCTTAATTAGACTTAGAAAATTTCTTCAGGGCTTTTCTTCCCAAAAAAATGTAGACAACTGAAGTTCCCTTACCCGCTGAGTGCCAGAAATCCAGTGCTCTGGGGTTTGTACTTGTTCCACTGATTGCTCAAGTGCAGGTAGCTCAGCCAAAGGCTGGTGCTGAGCAAAGTTTAATTTGAAAGAGGCCAAACTGAAAATAATTTACAAATGAGCGTAATATACATGGTGAAATGTGCAAAGAAAATACACAAGACATTTCATAAAATAAGTGTGGTTTATGCATTGTAATGTTGTAGGAGGTGAAGAATTGAGAAGTGGCAAGCTCAGAGAATGCCCCTTCTCTACCTTCTAGTATATATTTTTTTTAAGTTTGCCTTAGCTACAGATGCAAGTGTGGAAGTGGCATTGCTTTGGTGATACTTTTTGCTGCTGTAATTAAAATTTATTTTTAAAATGGCACTTGAAAGAGCTCTGTATTGCCTTTCCAGAGGGCTTAGGTTTCTTTAGTAAGAGCTATACAGCAATAAAACTTTTTAAAGGCACAAATATGTATCTGCAAAATGTTGCTTTAAGAATTTGGCTGTAAAGGCTTAATCTGTCTCCATCATATCACTTGCACATATTTTTGTGAAGTAGTTTCTGATGTTTCTTTAAATCAGGTATATTAAATACTTCTCTAAATGAATAGTGACCCCGCCTTCAGTGCTGTGCAAACACACGGAGGTAATCCAAGCACCCCAGAGCCAAACCAGCATTCCCAGGGCACCCAAGGCAGCCCTTGGCTTCACTGGGAGCTTTGTTTGTGGAAATAATGCCCAATTGTGCTGGCACCTGTGCACTTTGGCAAGGGAAAAGCACGTGGGTTTTGGCATGAAACTGTTAAATGTATATACTGGCATAAAAAGAAAAAAGTTAACACTGTTTGTGGGTAAATGTAAACGAAGATTTAAGGGCACCATGTGAAACATGAGGAGCAAGAATCACACAGTGAATGGGGAGATGGGAAAACATACAATGCAGGGTTTCCTTTTTTTTTTTCATTTCCTGCTGGCAATCTTAGGAACCATGCTTAGGACACTGACCTTTACCTGGGTTCTTTTCAGCTACAAAACCCAAGAGTTTGTGTCATTGAACAGTATTTTCTAAAGTTAAGGAATCTATTTTGGTAATTTTTAATAGGACCCAAGTGCCTGGTGGTCGTGACTGGCTAAAGAGCTGCACATCTTGAACCTGTTAGAATTTTCCATGATGAAGCAATCTCTGTTTTGTTTGTCTTTTAACAGCAATGTTGGCGGATGAGTTAAGTAGAAAAGCAGGCCTTAGTTACTTCTTTGTTATTTTAAAATTTTTTTTGTTTCGTCTTGTCTTGTCTGCAGCTGCTTCTTCCTCTTTTCCACCCTTCCAGCAGCAGGTGGAGCCAGAAGCTCGGCTTTAAACTGAGAATTTGCTGCTGGGTGGAGAGTTTTTGGGGTTTGGGAACTCCTGGGGACTTGCCTTTGGGCTTTACTTACACCAGAGTGTGACACAAGCTTCAGTCTCAGCTCTGGGCGCTGTCTCAGCACGTAACTTGTGCTGTGCAGTCCTGTGGCTAATCTTGTGTGAAGGAGATTGTTAGAAGAATTCCTGTACCTCTAGTGTGGCAAATGCCCAGCAGTTCTGGCTGATAGGGACACAGGGACAGCTGAGAGGGGAAAAAAGAGGCTTTCCTTCTCACATCGCTGAAGTAGAGCAAATGAGAAGGTGGAGGTTTGAGACAAAATTTTAAATAGACCTTTAAACTTATGAACTGCTTTCCCTGGGCCTTCCTGTCCTACTTCCCTCCCAAGTGAGAGGCTTAGCCTGTTGGAGTTGCTGTGTATGTGCAGTAAATAGAGGTATCAGGCTGAACATTCCCTCTGCCCTCAGCAGGAAAAGCAGGCAAGGGAAAGACCAAAAAATGTTATCGGCACTATGAAGCAATTAAAAATGCCTCACGGTACCCTGGTGGGAAGCTCACGAAGCTTCTGTGTGGAGCTTCACTTGTAAGGGGTCTTGAGGGTCACCAAATGCTTGGACGTGGTAAGATTTCATGGAGGCATTAAAGTTGGGAAAGACCTCTAAGATCATGGAGTCCAACCTTGCTGCTTTGCCTGTCAGACACGGGGGCGCAGGAGGCAGCTATGGGGGCTCCTGCAGTCGGATTGCTCAGGGCTCAAGGAATTGCTGCTGACTTTGGCCACGGGTTGGAGTGCTCCTTTGTTTTTAATTTCCAGTTGAAGTTGTTGTGCTTTTCTCTTCATCCTTGAGGCAGCCCAGCGTGCTGAATGTACCGTGGTGCAGATAAGAGGTGACCATCAGGAATCCTCTTCAGTTGTTGTTTCCCTAGACGCTTTCTGGCCCTCTACTTGGGCTTCCTTGGAGAAATCCAAGCAGAGACTGTGCTGTCTGGAAAATCCCCAGGCTGTTATCGGCACTAGTCCAAACAAATATGGGTAGAAAGCAACTCCTACTCATTCCTGTATAAAATCCTATTAATCTGCTATGATTTAGGCTGCCGAAAAAGCCCCTCAAGAGTACTGACCCTTTGCACAATGAGCAAACCAAACAAAGGCCTGGACCTTGGATGAACTCCCAGACCTTCCCTGGGTCTGACACATAGGAGACCTAATCCTCAAGCTAATACAGTCATTTGGAAGAGCTGTGAAATGAGAAAGGGGAGTAATTACCCTCTAAACACTCAGTTCCCTGTCTGCCATAGGTATTTCCAGCAGACACTGAGGCTGCCCTGCCCTACACAAAACTGGGCCAGGGCCCAATTTTGTGTAAGGAATAAAATTATGGCTCAAATGGGCTGTCCTAGGAGGAATGACAGTGGTGTACATTCCATCTGGCTCTTGTTGGCAAGATGGGCAATGCCTGGTCGATGTGTGTATATATATATATAGGATATAATTTTGTGGCCCTGTGGAGATGAACTGGGGTCATGTAATGGGGCTGAGGACTGGTACCACTATTTATGTCCACAGGTGTGAGGTATGTCTTGTCATGTGGCAAGTGGGATGAACTTCATTCCTGGGAGGGAGGGCCTCTTGTCCTTTCAGACCTCTTGTGGGGAGGGAGAAGCACAGTGGTGGGAGGCCAGGGAATGCAGGGTGCTCAGACATGGAAGGGGGTGGCTTTTTCTGAGCTGAAAGCCACCACTTCGTAATGCACATGAGTTTGAGAAGGAACATTTTGGTTTAATCTAGTCCTCTGCCCACGCTATTCCTCAGCAGGCCTGTGGGTGGTCACATGCTAAACCAATAGCAAGTAAATTAAAACAAAAAAAGAAAGGTGTGACAGCCATGGTGATATCTGGGACCTCCTTGCCCATGTGGCACAACTTTCCTTGTCTCACCATGGCTGGGCCAGCTCTGCCCATGCAACAATACCATGCCCCAGCGTGCCTGGAACAGATGAGGCCTCAATCCAGAAATGGAGGTAAAATTACTGAATAGAGGGAAAACAAGGCCTGGGGTGAAATCCAGCATCGTTAGAGAAGTAGTGGTGCTTGCTTTTCCTGCCTCCTGAGAGAGTCTAGAGGGTCTCCCTTCTCTTGGCACAGCTGAAGTTTGGATCTTTGGAAAATGTGTTTCAGAGAAACTTGGGATGTGATCAGTATTTATCTAGAGAACAAAGAAGTAATGAGGATGTGAAAATCTGGAATAGCTCAGTAAAAGGAAGCACAGCTCACTGAGGTCACACAGAAATGCAAAACCAGAAGGTGCTGGCAGTGGCAACAGGTCACAGAGCTCCTTCCAGCCCCACTTTCCAGACCTGTACTCTCTCCAAAACCTGGGAAGTATGAAAAAAATGCACTTCCCTTGCCCAAGGGGGTCTGGGCTGTCATCTCCCACTTCACTCCTTCCATGCCTTGAATCCTTGCTCTAATCACCCAGGCCTCAGAGTACTCTTTATTCTCTTCTTAAGATGTAGCACGTGTCCCTTCACTCTTTATTAAGGCTAAACAAGCCAGACGTGGAAATGTTTCCACCAGTGTTATATCTTCGTGCAGATCTTGATTTGAGAGCTTAGGTCTGAGAACAGCTGCCAGAGCTTTCCCAGTGTGAGGATCCTTGAGCCAACATGTGCCCAGGTGGCCAAGAAGGCCAGTGGCAGCTGGCCTGTACCAGCACTTGTGTGGACAGCAGAAGCAGGGCAGTGCCCCCAGTCCCACAGTGCCGAATGGAGTGCTCTGTGGGAGCTGCTGAGTTGCATGGAGAGGGTTTCCACAAAGGAACACAGACATCCTGTAGCCCACTGTCAAAACATCCCGGGATCGATGATGTGCCAGCTGAGAGTGCTGAGGAAAGCAGCCCCAGCACTGCCAGCCAGGGGCTGTTCCAGGGTATTTTCCAGTCAAGAGCAGCTGCTGCTGGCACCCTCAACAGGTCTTGAAATGGTGCTACCCCGAGGAGGGCATACAGGCCTGGCCAGGGCCTGCTGGGCAAGGCAGAGGCTGTGTGGATGCAGCCGGGCTCAGGTGTGTGAACATCCCACAGGAGCCGAGCGCTGCCCTGCGGGGACACTGCCAGCAGCCTGCCGGGGCCAGCAAGGCCTGAAGGGCACGGCCATGGTGCTGGGTGGCTGGGAAGGCCAGCATGCAGGGGGGAAGGGGCTGCCAGCCCTGGGGAAGAAGATCCCTGTCCCTTCCGCTAACAGTGGCCTGGAGAAAGGCTGAGGAAAATGACTGGAAAAGGCATGGGGGTTCTCCTAGTGTAAAAAAAACCTTTGTTTTTTTTATATCTAGTTTTTCCTATCAATTTTTTTACGTCTGTTTTTTTCTATCAAATTATATCTATTTTACTGTGATGGGTGGGGGAAACGGGGGCTGCGGGCCGGCCGACAGTTGGACCTTCTCTCTTTCTCATGGCCGGCTGTAGGGCTTTTTTGCCCGCCGTCGTTGCCGCCAGACGTGTCTGGCGCGAATTGGCCCAGGCTGGGAGCGGTTGTCTGTTGTGGATCCGTGGAAGAGCCATGGAGGCCTGTATGGACGTCGTGGCCATGCTGCTTGACTGCTGGGCACCAAAGTGCCCTCAGACAGCCCCAACACAGCCTGTCTGGAAGTGCTGGGTCTGCTTTCATCAGCACTGTGGGCTGGCCTGTTGTCAATCCTGCGGCGTTTTGCGAGTGGGCTGTAGGATGTCCCTGAGTCATCGTCTTCCTCGGGGTAGCCTCGTTTGAAGGCCTGCCGATGGCGAGAGGAAGAGGTGCTGGTCTTGACGGGACACTTATCGTGGTACGGCCGTGATGGCGCCTGGCTGGCAGTGCTGGGCTTGCTGGTGTCAGCACTGTGGGCTGGCCCATCGTGGGTCCTGCGGCGTTTTGCAGGAGGGCTGTACGTTGTCTGTGACTGTGTTTCTTCCTCAGGGTAGTGCCGCTTCAAGGCCTGCCGAGGGCGAGGGGAGCAGCTGCTCTTGAGGAGCAGCGTGCCCTGGAAGCATGTCAGCAGTTCCTGTCTGGAAGTATAGGGCTTGACAAGCTCTGGTTTGCCAGCGGAGCCTGCAAAGACGAGCAGGAGGGTCGTCAGGATGGCCACGCAGGCCGCGGGCAGGAGAGGCCACTGTGGGAGCCAGAGCCCTCCTGGAGCCAAGGCGTGCAGAAGGCCCTGGTGCCAGGCCCAGCCTGGTTCCTGTCCCCAGCGCAGGGCACAGAGTGCTTTGGAGCCTACCAGTGTCGGTGCCAGCACAGGTGTGGCACTCCCAGGAGTACGAGCTGTTCCCCAAAGAGGAGCAGTGTCTGTGGGTGCCCTCAGCAGCGCAGGAGCTGCACAGCCGCAGTTGCCAGGGTCTGGGGAAGCAAAGGAGGTCCTGGTTGTGAGGACAAAGTGCCAGAGCAAGGGATGGCTGTGCCCATGGCAGAGCCCTTGTTCTTAGGCCTTCATCCCTAAAGCTCATTGGGATCCAGGTCTTGTTCAATGCCCTGCATTGCTGCTTTGGCAGCTTACCCCTCTTCCTCCGCGTGCTCCCTGCCTCCTGGACAAAGGCACGTGCCGGCATCGCAGCGGCCGTGCCTCTGATCCGAGGGTCCGACCTCTTGGTCACTGTGCCATGACGGGGGTCTGCCGGAGAAGGAGGGGAAAGAGTTGAACCCCAGCTGACCCAGCATCAGGCAGATGGTGGCAGTCCCTGCTTGTCTGCCTGCCCTGCCCTTGAAGGAGCTTTGGGCAAGAAAGTGGCCAGACCTGCCTGGGCAGTCCCTAGGCTGGCACTGCGCTTGTGCCTGACGTAGTGTGAGCTGGGAGGAAAAAACCCAACCTCTTGGAGAGTCGGATCCCCATGGTGAGCATTTCTGTCATGAACGGCTCTTGGTTCAGGCAACACGGGCATCGAAAGCCGATGCCAGCGTGCAGAGCCGTTCGCTGGATGCAGTGGCGGTGGAAGCGGGCGTCTTGGCACGCGGGGCACCCCATGGTTTTGTAGGTGATTCTGTCTTCCACTGTGTCCAGGCAGATGCTGCAGGTGTTGTCCTGGCTTGGACGTGCCTGCAGTGCCTGCTGTGGGCGGTGCTCCCAGCAGAAGGACCTGTGAGGAAGATGGAAGAGATGGGTGAGGGAAGGCGGGAAGTGCGGAGTCCTTTCATGGTGATGGTGAGGTGGGTGGAGGAGCTGTGAGGGAGTCCCAGCCCCTGTGTGGGCTCTGCCCCCATCTGTGGCAGGTTGCTGGCAGCTGTCCCTGTGGGCTCCTGCCTTGTGTGGCCACAGCAGATGGGAAGGGCTCAGAGCCGGCTGCGGGGGCTCCGAGGCGAGGGCGGGCAGCCCCTACCTGTAGGCCCCGAAGTACTGGGTGACACATTGGCCTTCTGGGGCGCAGGGCAGGTGGAAGGTGCGGTCACAGCCCGTCTCACAGCAGGTGATGCTGGCCCCCATCTTGTAGCAGATGAAGCAGCTCTGGAAAGAGCACATCAGCCCCGTTGGTGCACAAGTGTCAGGCCTGGGGCTCTGTGGCCACCCGACATCTCTGGGCAGGAAGCGGGATGTGGGCAGTGCCAGCTCAGAGCCCCCAGAGCTGACTGCGCACGAGGCTCTGGCATGTGCTGGGGCTGGGGCTTCTTCGCTGGGGAGCAGGAGGAGCTGCCTCCAGCCCCTCCTGGTGCAAAGGTCCCTGCTCCTGGCAGGTCCTCACATTTTTGGCTGCGTCTTTGATAATGCACTTGGTGTCCTCAACGAGAAATTGTCCTGCGTCCTCTTGTGGGAAAAGCCCGCTGGCAAGGCGCTGCAGAGCAGAGAAGGTCGGGAGCTGTTTAGGTGGGGAAGGCGGGCCTCTCCTGGGCAGAAAGTTGGAGGGAGCCCCAAGAGAACTCACCTGGCAGTAGGTGTGGACACAGAGCTTGAACTGCACTCTCTTGTTCCCACAGATGTCAGTGTCTGCCTCGGTCCGGTGGCACAGCATGCACGCTGGAGAGAGAGAGCAAGTGCCCCGGGCATGAGCACCTCTGTGGGGCTGGGTCAGTGTCCGTGCAGGATCAGCGCCAGGGCCCTGCTGGGTGCGTGCCGTGCTGGCTGAAGGACAGGGTGGGTCAGGCCCGAGTGCCCCAGCAAGTGCCCAGAGCCCAGCGTGGTTGGGGAGCTCCTGCCTCGCCCTGGCATTGCTCTTGGCCGCTCGCTGAGTGCCCCAACAGCCTCTGTGCCAGCAATGGGGAGCTGTGGGGATGGAGACTTATTCTCTCACCTTTCTCCTTGGGGATGGTGGCTGGCTGTGCCATGTTGGATCCGGAACAGGTTGGTGGCGAGTGCCTGGAGCGTCTCTTGTGCAGCCCTGCTGGCATTCCTCCTCCTGACACGTTCACCTACCCTGAGTGACGAGAGAGATGCGTGTGGGCTACGTCTGAGGTACCAGAAGCCTCCGACTTACCCTGTTAAAGGCTTCAGGTTCTTTTGTCCTCCCTCGTGGTTGCCAGAGCCCACGGTCCTGTTTTCCCCTCTCCGATGGCCCGTACCTTGATCACTACCTCAGCAGCACAGCTGACGAGAACGAAAGAGATGGAACTTGGAGCTGCTTTATTCCACGAGAGTTTATTATTAGGTAGGAGAGAACTTGGAGTTGTGACTCTCATGAAGGGGAACAGCCCCAAAGAACCACGAACAAAGAAAACCTGGGGTTTTTATACCTTTGGCTCAATTTGCCTGCCAAAACCTCCCGACGAGGGGAGGAAGACGGGGGGAAAGAACCACCCAAAACACAGGGGAGGACTGGCTTTACCCCAACAGGGGGTTGTGGAACAAACCAAACAGATGAGGGGGTGTGATCCCACAGAGGGGAATTTACCCTACGTGAAATAAGTCCCACCAGTGTTGTTGCAAGTACGTTCTCATTCCCGCAGCTGTGTACGTTCTCATTACTCTGAGCAGCTGTGGGCAAGCTCCTTCTCCGCGATGCTCTCCTCCACTCTGAGGGTTGTGTTGATGTGCAGCCACCTTTTATGGCTTAGGCCGGGGTGATGATATCACTGGGGCCACTGTGACATGGCCACCAGCGATCTGTGGGCTCCCCCAAACCAAGCAGTGGTGATGTAGCGATGGTGGCTGGTTTTGAGGGGATGGAATGAACTTCTCCTGGGTCCAAGTTTTGGATTTGTGACCAAAGCAATGCTGGTGACAGTGCAGTGTAAGCCATGGCTGAGCAGTGAGTGCACAGTGCCGAGGCCTGTGCTGCTCCTGAGCTCCAGCAGCAGGGAGCAGCCTGGGGACAGCGGCTGCTGTCAGGGGACACAGGTGGGACTGGAGATCCACCAGATACCAGGGAGAGCCCACACCTGACACCACGTGTGCTCTGCTGCACAACTGCAGCTTGCTGCTGCTGCTGCTCTCGGACTGGTGACACATCGGGCAGCTGGTTGTGAGCCACTGTGGCCTTTTCATCATTTGTATGGTTCTGCTGATTTGTCTTTGCTGATTGAAGTGTCTCAGCCCACAAGTCTTTGTCCAATCAGCTACTGCACCAACCGTGATACCCTAAGCGTGTTACAGAGCAGCCTGTGTTCAATATCCCATCAGCATTCCCAGCCCCAGTGACATAAAGACCTGCCCAGGCCCTGTGTCAGCCCCTTGCCCTGTCAGGCACTCAGCCCCCACTCAGCAGTCTCAGGCCACGCTGTGGATGTGGGCAATTGCACCTGGAGAGCTGATGGGTGGAAAAGGATCTGGGGGTGGTGGGTGCCAGCAACTGAATGTGAGGTGGCACGTGCCCAGGTGGCCAAGAAGGCCAACGGCAGCTGGCCTATAGCAGCACTTGTGTGGACAGCAGGAGCATGGCAGTTCCCATCCCTCTCTGCTGGGACTGCTGAGGCACCTCGAATTCTGGTGTCAGTTTTGGGCCCCTCACCATAAGCAAGACATTGAGGTGCTTACGCGTGTTCAGAGAAGGGAATGGAGCTGGGGAAGCATCTGGAGCACACATTGGATGATGAGCAGCTGAGGGAGCTGTAGGGCTCAGCCTCAATAAAAGGAGGCTTGGAGGGGATCTTACTGTTCTACAACTGCTTGGAAGGAAGTTGGAGACATTTGAGGGTTTGTGTCTTGTCTCAGGGAATAGGTTTGTGTATTTATGAAGCAAACAGGAAATGCAGGACGTTAAGTCCTGAGATGCTAAAATGTAGCATTTACTTTTGAATCAATAAGAAGCAGATAAGAAGCAAGAGCACTTCCCAGAGGTGGTCACTACCAAAGGACATGTGGTTACTTTGCTGAGAAGTGATCTTGTTAACTATTTATATCAGTCAAGCACTTTTTAAGGCGTGCTGAATTTGGAGACTTTTCAGATATGAAAAACCTCTGAAAAACTCTGATCCTCCTGGAGGTCAACTCTAGCCTTAACTTTTGTGTACTTTGGCTTTCATGCTGCTTTATCTTGGGGGACTGCACATGTGAAGCATGGTATCATTGTCCCAGCAGTCCCAGAAGACCTGAAGGCAGTGGCTTTGTTCCCTCTTTGGACAGCTGGGATGTGCTGGGAGAGCTGCATCTGTGTGCCCAGATGACACCCATATCCTGGCCAAAGTTTGTTTCAAGTCAGCAAAGAGATTTAGTCACATGAAGGAGTAATACCATCATACACACTTCTGATGTGAGAGACCTACACAGAAACCCTCAAATAGCTTCTTTTTCCCATTCCTCACTCCACTGTGAAAGTGCTCCTCTATGTGGAACTAGAAAAATCCAAACCTTGTGTTTCTTGCAGTGTCCATTCCAAGAGCATAAACTTTCTTCCTTTGTTTTATAATCTCATTTTTTCCCTCAAATCCTGAATTCCTGACCTCCTTACTGGTGCTGACCTATTTACTGGTCTGCTGAAAGTGGGGGCTGCCCATGCAGTGATCTGATTTATGTGCCACCTTGCAGTCCTGCTGTTAGAGCTCTGGCAGTACACACCCAGATTTGGATGTGACCAGGTTTTTTTGAGCACAGATTAATAAAAATGTATTTTGAGTCTGTCTGACACAGTTCCATGGCTGGAAAAAAAGAAATAGTGAAGGCTGAGAAGCAGTTGGCAGGAATTGCTTTAAAATCTGCTTTTCATAGCGAGCTCATTGTCAGCACAGGTGATGTAATGAGCATGATTAAATAGTTTAGTCACAGGTAAAAGCAATGGGAACAGTGATCCTTCATGTTATATCCAATTACATCATTCCTCCTGATGAGATTCAGTGCAATTCCCAATATTTTCCTTTAGGAAATACAGAACATAAATAAAACATTCTGTTGTGTAGCAAACAGCAACAGCAAATTTTGTGAGAAGATGTAAGAAAGAATGTTTTTTGTAAGAAAACTTGGAGTGAATGTTCTGCTGTTCATTTGTATTTATTCTTTCTCCAGGACAACTGGGCTTTCCCAGGATGTTTTTCCTTCCCCAACTCTTCCTTTGCTTCATCTGTTACATTCTCTAAACCTCACTTAAAAGAAAATGTCATTCATTACAACTTCATCACCTTTCATTTCTAAAAGGTCTGACTAATTATACTCTTAAATACCTTGGGAGAGGCATCTCAGACATTGTTGAGGCTATCTGGGAAGTTTTGGGCATGTTTCCCGTGTCTGGGTGGCATCCAGGTTGCTTTTACAGATGAAATGATGACAGGTTTTTGGCTGGGCACAGCAGGGATGGTGCAGTTCTGCCTGGGAAATCCCAAAATACCAAGTGAACATGCCTGCTGTTGCATTTCCTGCCTTCAGACCCAGCAATGCCAGGTTGTCTCAAGGGCAAGGGGAACACTTTTCTGTATATTTTCCGTTCTACTTTTCCACATTTATGAAAGACATAAGATGAAGGAATATCCCAGGCTTTTTTGTTACCTTAGGAAGTTGATCTGTTTGAGGCCACCTGATGACATTTCATTAAGCAAGGAACTCTTGGACCTGGTTTTCCTAAGCCAGACAGAGGCCATCAGAAGCAGTCCCTTAGACTGACTTGTATTCCATTGCCTGACACTCTCCCTAGGTCAAACTTCTACTCTCTTTAACCAAATTTATTCCAAATATGATTAGAATTATTTGCCCTATGGAAAGTTTCTCCCAGCATAAGGCTAAAGGCTTTGAAACAAACCTTTTTCTTAAGTGCAGGAAAAATGTGGCCTTTACTGTAGACTGACAAAACCCAGGAGATTTTTTTTTTTCCTGAGCTAGAAGTGTGTGTAAATCACAGGACTGGGATAGGATGGCAGGGAGGGGGTTATGGTTTCTTGGGTCTGTATAGAAAAGTCTGTTTTTTTCCCATTGTCTACTCATCCCAGCTGGTTTGTATCACCTCCAGTGGTTTGCAAGGATTATTTATTTCTACTGCTTGTAAACCATTTTCCTCCGTGCAAATCTTCCTTCAAAATGACCTTTTCTTTATATACAGATTACTCAGCCCAGCATCCTCTCAGGCCTAGGATGCACTGTGACTGCACCCTCTGTTATCATTTCCCAGCTCTCATGTGTCTTGGTTTCTGTTCCTGGGGGGAGCCTTATGATAAAAAGTCGTTTTCTGGAGTAGGGGTGTTGTAAATGTGTTTTAAGAAATGACCAAATGAACAGTGAAACCCACTGCTACCTGGTGCTAAATACTGCTCTTCCTGAATATCACAGAATCCTGGAGTGGTTTGGGTGCTGCAGCTGCCTTGGCCAAAGTCTCTGTCCATTCTGCTTCCCAAAGAGACAGTGTGGGCTATCCCAGCAGCCCCAGTCCCAGCTGTACCCCTTCCCTACCCTCAGACAAGCACACATAACTCAGTAAATGGCACACATTTATAACATTCCTGGTGAGTGCCTGGGCTTGCAGCTTCTGACTCAACACAGCAACTCTTTTCTCATCAGGTGCCTGGGAGTAGTTGGTATTTACAGACCCACAGGGCAAAAAAGAAGAGATTGATGTGCCTGTGTCAGCTCTGCCCTCACCCAAGATGGGCTGCAAATGCTACTGAGGCGATAGTGAAGCAATCTGAAGATAATCCCTGGTGATAAAGTAATTGCAATTTAAAGTTTGTTGGTTTTCCTTTACAAATCCCAAAGAAAGCAAGAGGCACTAAATAAAACACAGATGGTATATTGTCAGGCGAGGAAACACAATTAACAAAGCTTGGGGGAATTCAAAGCTGGGTGAAGGAAAACCTCTGTGGTGGAGCAGAGGTGAGGGATGGGGATACCCAGAGAATCATTAAAAACTGATGATTTTTTCATTGCCTGTATGTCTTTATTGTTGTCTCTGGGGACACGAGCTTCTCCCCAGGGGTTTTGTGGAAACCATGCAGAGTTTTGTTTCTTTGGGAAAGAGTTTTCAGTGAATAAATGCACTTTTACCCTCACCCCTAATTTATCACCCAGTCTGCACATTATCTGAGTGCTCTGATGCTGTAGTAGATGATGTCTTGAAGTTCGGTCTGTTTGGCTTCTTCTAAAATCTGCCCAAAGTACCCAAACAGCACCACCCACACGTCAGTGCCTGTGTGTGTGCAGAGCCTGTGTGATTTCTCCCTGTGGTCGGCTCCTGGCTGGGGAAGAGGAGAGGCTTGTCACAGCAGGCTCCTCGTGTGCCTCTGCACATGGCCCTGGAGGAGTCAGCTTTCCCTCACAGCTCAAAGCCATGAATCATGCTGAGCCTGAGCACCAGCAGAAGCTCAGATACACATAATAAAGGCACTCTGAATTCAGGGGGCAGGTTCTCCCTCCCCAGAACCTTCCAGCAGAGGTGAATGTTGCAGAGGTGAATATCCCACTGCTTCTGTCCTCCCTTAAAACACCTGACTTGTGAGGCACCTCTTGAAGAGTAACCTTTCATTTCACACTAGGTGTTTTCAACCAAACTAGAAATTTTATTTATTACATTCAAGGACTCTTGAATAGGACTATTTTGCTTTCTCCAGAAACTTTAATACAAGGAGAATTTTTTTTCAATGTTCCTGTTTCCTTTTTTTTTTTTCCTTTGATATGAAATATCTACATAAAAATTGATTTTAAGGTGCTTAAAGGTAATAACCAGGAGCTGGAGGGAGGTAGTGTGCCAGTAAGGAGACGATTTGCTTCCAGAGCTGTTGGGACTGACCATGTCTCTCCATGGCAGTCTCCTGACAGCACAGGGCGTGGTTTCTGCCCAGTATACCCAAAGTGAATCCCCACCTGAACTCCTACAGCCAGCAGGTTCCCTCAGCAGACAGGCAGACCTTCAGGATACTCTGGAGCAGTGAACACCTTTTAACTGCTGGATGGTGGTGTTTCACCATGCAGCTCTCCAGTGCTCTCAGTAAACTTTGTTTGCTCAACGCTCTGCAAATGCAGCTCCTTGTTTATCCTTCAGTCACGCTGGTGCTGCCCGAATGGCCTTGGGTTGTGGAGGTAGAAATGTGCTATTCCAGAGCTCTGCTCCTCAACCAACAAATGAATACCTTCACAAAGGAAAACACTTGGCAATCTAATACTGTTGGCAGCACTTTTCCACACTTCAGTAATTAGACAGGTCCGAACTGAACTATATGTAGGAGTCTGGCTAGGTCTGGAAATAATTGGTTTATTCTCTAGGGGCCCTTCTGCTGTTCTACTCGAAGTGGGCACTGAGTATTTTTGTTGTTTACAGTGATTATTCATTCTTACTGCACGCTTAGATTTCATCCACAGCAGCCTTCCTTATGCTTAGTGTTTTCCCCCGGAATTACTGTTGGTAGCAACCTGACTTCAGAATAAGTTTCTGGAGAAGGTGTAGAAGTTTGAGTGTGATCAACAAAAAGGTTGTTTAACAGGACATCTCACTGCAAATATTGGGTATTTGGGCAGGATACAAAGATCATGGAATCATGGAATATCCTGAGTTGGAAGGGACCCACAAGGATCATCCAGTCCAACTCCTGGCCCTGCACAGACACCCCAACAATCCCACCCTGTGCCTGAGAGCATTGCCCAAACGCTTCTGGAGCTCTGGCAGCCTTGGGGCCGTGCCCATTCCCTGGGGAGACTGTTCTGAAGTACAGGACATGTTTTAATATGCTGGAGGTCAGTTCAGAACCAGGATATGAAATTGGTATCCACAGGTAAGAAGCAGAAAACAGGAGGCCACATCAGGGGTAAAAATGCTCCTGCAGCGACGATTTGCCCTCTGTGAGTAAAAAGGACAAATCCATTCCAGAGAACTGGTGGTGCATTTGATAAAAATCCTCATTGGCTCATTTTTCATTGCTGACCTCAACAAGCAGTTGGAACATTGAATGTTGCAGCCTCCCAGAAGCTGGAACTCCACAAGTTTTATGGCTGGCATTTTCCTCTTGATGGTTCAGCTTATGATGTAGAGTTGAATTTGAACACCAGCCCAGGTTTTATGAGTGTGTGTCGGGTTAAAGGCAGTGGAGTTGCACTGTGCACCTGATGGCGAGGCGGGAACAGCATTTATAAACAGGGATGTTATCAGGAACAGCAAAATTGGTTGGAGAAACACATCCAACCTTGCAAGTGCTGGGTTTTAGTACTGGAAACCATAAACTCTGCTGCTTCCATGAGGAAACACAACTGCATCCAATGACCAGCCCATCCAGTCCCAGGGTGACAAAATCCTAAAATATTAGTCTCTTAATTTCTTCTAAGAATTTCTTTACAAATCTTAATGCCTTCCCCCTCAGCCTGCCCCTAAGAGAAGTGCTGCTACCCTTTTACAAATTGGGTATGGAGGCACAGAGGAGCTGAACTGCTTCTTGTCAGACATAAAATCTGCTCCACAGTATGGAGACTTGGCTTTGATTTGCAAACCCCAGCCCTCTGCACTAACCAGGACGCAATATTTCCTTTTTCTTCAGCCTTGTGAAAAGGCCACTGAGGGTGTGGCTAAGAGCCCTTTTTCATAAATGGGGGCAAAAAGAGAAAAGAGAATGAACACTTGGGCTTATCAAGTGTTGTTTGCTGAGACTGAGCACTGGATTGTGACTCCCAGATCAGAGGTGGGCTCTGTTGTGTGTTTGTATGTTGTCTAACACAGTGGATAATTAGTCCCAGTTGGGATACTTTGGATGTACAAATTATGCAAATATATTTACTACAAATAATAAAAACAGTTTAAAAAAATGGGTAAACCCTCTCCTGCTGTCTAAAACAGTTTTTCATTTGAGCCTCAGCATTTTCAGTTCAAATTCAAATAATTCGTTCCATAGAGCAGCCTTTGCCTTCAGGTTCCCTAATCACCTCCTCTGGGAAAGTAATAAAATACATTTTCCCAATTATTTCCATTATAGTTTTTCTAGATAAAAGAGGGCTTATTCCCAGTCTTGATCTATCAATTGTTGCTTGATCTCTTCAAAACCCACAATCATCTGCTCAGGGCTGGTGTGTAATCAGTTGTGAACAGAAATGCTGCTCATGGGCGATGAGGCCAGGTAAAAATGAGCAGTCAAGAAGAGACATAGATGTTAAAAAATGCTTGGTTTGGTCTTTGCTGCCAGTGACCCAATGATGGGATCAGTTTCAGGCCAGTGACATGTATGATTTTTGAAAGTCCTTCTCCAAAGCCCCTCTCCAGCGCTCTTGGAGTCCCTTTAGGCACTGGAAGGTCTCCCTGGATCCTTTTCCAGGTGAACAGCCCCAGTTCTCCCAGCTTGTCTTTGTAGCAGAGATGCTTCATCCCTCAAGCACCTTCATGGCCTCCTCTGGTCTTGTTCCAAGTCTTTTACCAAATAATTGTAAATAAAGAGGAGAATTAACACAGCGTAAAACTAATTTCATTAAAATTTCTAGGAAACATGCAGCCAGCTAAAAAGCAAGTGAGACTGGCAAAGGTGACCCAGAGCTGGAGCTGTATTTCTCTAGTTTGACTGGAAAAGAAGTGTCATGGATAACAATCAGGAGACCAACATGTAACATTTTATCAGGAATAATATTATTATTACAGGACATTGTGCTTTACACCGTGTGGTTTATTTAGTGAAAATGGATAATTACTGACACTCCAGTGTCCTCAGTAATACTGGTGTGGCTTCACAGGGCTCTTCCCTTAGCTGAATGCATGGTGGTCATTTCCATGAAAGCTTTAATGAATGGTTATCTTATTGGAAACAATTGAAGAATATCCACAGCTAATTAACACCAAATCTCTAATGGAAAATATTCCCATTGGAAGCCGTGACACTAAGAAGTGAATGAAAAAGTAATATTAAGTAAAAAACAGCAGCAAGGGACAGCATGTTTTTGAAAAGCTACTGAGGAATTAGTCACAGAAATTTCTTTTTAAAGTTTCAGTTTCCAGATCATCAAAGAACAATGTGATGCCTTTCACACTGCAATCTTCTCACAAGTTTATTTATAATTTCCCATCTACTTTTTCTCCAGGGCCCCACATTTTCCTATTTTTTTTCTGGAGCGCTGCCAGCAGCCGCTTCCAAACTTTTACCCTCAAAATGACACAGATACAAATAAGACGCATCAATCTCACGACCCTGCACGTCAGGGAGCAGGAATGCTGGATAGCTCTTCTTTAAAAGCAGCAGAGTTGCTACTGACCTGCACAGCCCTTGAGACCCTCGTGTCACTTACTCGTGGTGAGAGGGAGCTCTCCTAACACACCCCAGGAGAGGAGGGGGTTTGGTCCTGGCATATCCACAAAAAACAGTGACAGCTTCACCTGTCACCCACTCTCCTTGGGAGCTTCCCAGGAAAACTTCCTGGACTTCAAGGCTAGGTGGGGCTTGGAGCACCCTGGGATAGTGGAAGGTGTCCCTGCCCATGGCAGGGGGTGGAAACGAGGTGAGCTTTAAAGTCCGTTTGAACTGAGACCGTTTCATGACTTTCTGAACTTGCCCCTAGCAAATCTCGCTGCCCACACCAAGGGGATTTGTCCTTGCTGCTTTGAGCTGCTTGTTTTGGGCTGTGATTGGCACAATTTAACTGCTGTGGAAATCAGGCTCTCAAGCCCAGTCCCTCGTATACAGAGCTTGTAAGGAGGCTGTTTGTCACCTAAACAGAAGCACAGTTTGCACTGAAGTCACTTCTGAAGCCAGCGCTGCTTTCTCCACACATGGCACAACGATGTTGTTTTCAATCTAAAAGACTTCTACTGCCCTTCAGGGAGAGGAGTAATAAGAAACACAGCAAAAGTCAATTCTTTTAGGGAAGACATGTGTTAGGATTTGTGTCTGCTCCCTGACAGCCTCCCTTGACATGAATGCAAAGAGGCTGCCAGGCGTGGTGGTGAATGAGGGGATGCCGTGGAGATTTAAGACTGCAACGCACCAAAATAAAGACATAACAATTCCACAGTACACACACCACAAAGCTCTCTAAGGGTAATTACACGGCGATCTGTAGGACTCCATAAATACCCTGCTGTCACATGTTATTTGTTAGCGAAATCTACAAAGTTTCAGAATAATTAAAGGATATGTTACATGATATCTGTGCCCAGTGAGTCAATAAAATCACTTTCACAGCTGTTTTGACATAACATTCACCTTATTTACAAAGAAATTGTTATGATGAAACAGCTGTGAAACTGCTTTTAATGTTGCCTGACTTTACATCTGTTCATAACTGAGGCACTAACAGAAATCCTACTTATCCAAAATTCCCTGTGTGTTGAACAAGCTACAGGGGAGAACATTTGGGGAGTGCTGTCTCAGGGCTCTGTCAGTGAAAGCACTGGTTGCTTTAAGTTCCATAGTTCTTCCTAGTTCTCCCTGATACTTCCCCATAGGAAAAAGGTCTTTTAGGTCAGAGAACATTCTCCATTATTTTAAAGAGGAGCCGCTTTCCTAAGACTTAAGCACAAACCTGAAGCATCACTCATAACATCATTGCTGTGAGCCAGGAAATCCCTGTCCCTTAATAAGAAACACCAGGAGAAGAAGGTAGAGTTGTCAAGAGAAGCACTCACATGACCATAAGTTAAAAAACTGAATAAGGTGACACTTTGATTTTGTCTGTTCTGCAAAGGTTTTGACACAGGAAGACTGAGGGATGCTGAATTTCCCAATCCTTTGCAATAAAGCAACATCCAGGCTCACCGTTGTGTCTCCTTTGGAGGAGAGATCTGGTGAGAAGAGCAGGGGCAAAGTAAGGCTTCAAGGCTGACATGAGATTTTAAAGGAACTTTAAATCTCCAAAGTGATTTTTTGGAGGTTGCATGGAGTATAAATTAATCCGTTTTCACTGAGATTGCAAAGAGAGCCATTTAAAAGAAGCCCAAAATACTGGGGTGAGGAACCCAACCGTGTAGAAAACATTGTGATGCTCAGAGCACTCCTGATGTTGTGTGTGCATATTCATCAGGAGGCACATTTGCCTGATCAGCAGTGATCAATAACCCATTACCTTTGGAAAGCGAGCAGAGGACACGTAGCAGCCTTTGAGGTGATGCAGGAACATGATTTCTGTGTAAAAAAAACCCCAAATTCTGTTTGCTGGTTCTAACAGAGAGCAGTGACCAGCCTGGGTCTGAGGTCCTGAGGCACAGGACATGTAAGAATTTCATTCTTACAAATCCTCCCCACTTGTGGTGGGTGTGAGTTTCATAAACTGACGTTTTGAGGGCGATCATTATGCTGTGTTTCAGGACACTAAGGCAGCACACTGAAGGCAATCACAGCAATGTGCCTGTGCCCAGCATCTCAACTCAGGGCTCCGAGTGCCTCGGGAAGAGATTCCAAGCTTATGCATTATTCATCTGCAATTATTGTTTTCTAAAATGGAAGAGGTAACAACAATCAGTGCTCATTCACCACTGCCATCACTACCCTTAACAAGGACCAGCCCTGTAGTTTCACTGCACAAGAATATTCCTGGAATCTCTCCTTCTCAGGCTCCTACAAAAATGCAGTGAGTGGTGAAAAAATCGGGCAGGTTATGCATATCCTTCCCCTGGAACTTCCTCAGCATCGTGACTAGTTCCAGTGGTGGAATCTGCTGAAAACTTTGTGAGCTGAAGTGCTGCAGTTAGAGAATTGTAAGTCAAAATTATAAAAATATAAACACCCTTCCATCCATGATGTATGATGGACATTTCTCTGCTTTTCTTTCAGCTGGGTACATTGTACAAGCTGGTTTCTGGGGATAAACACAATTATGTGTGGAAATAATGGAAAATGGATTTAGGCCATGTGCTTTTGTTGCTTAGTTTAATGATTTTGAGATATATGTCACATTGTGAAAGGCTGCATTTCCTTTTTGGATTGTGTTTTATCAGCTAGACCCATTGCTTCTGGCACAGATATGAGTGTTACACCAAAAATGTCATGAAAGATCAGGAGGAAGCACAGCCAGGGGCTTTGAGACATCCATTAACCCAACATCGCACTGGTGAGAAGTCATTTTTTCTCTTTCCTAACCGGAATAAAGAAAATTGAGTACAACACCAGTTGGAGAGATGATAATCCTGGGTGAGGCAGCCCTGGCTGGCTGGACTCACTCTGCTGAGGTGCTGGTTTAGTTGATTTTAACTTTGAATATGGATGAGACACTTCGGTTTGCAGAGCTGTTTTCTTTATGTGAGGATAAGTGAGAAGCTGCTGGGATACAGCATTTTCCCCTCATGCTCTCAAATCTTGCACAAAGACTCAGACATAATCATTGTGCCCCAGTTATATAAGCAAGTGTCCCTCAGTTCATCAAGCACAGAGAAATATTACCTGTGCCACTGCCGTTGTTAAGATGGATTGCGAGAGGAAGGCATAAAATAAGATTTTGACAGCAAGGGAGACAAAGAGATGAAAATCTGATTTTCTCCAGAACATGCAGATTATTTTCTAAATCCTAAAGAGTG
Source organism: Orthonyx spaldingii (assembly GCA_013397795.1). Taxonomy (NCBI): domain Eukaryota; kingdom Metazoa; phylum Chordata; class Aves; order Passeriformes; family Orthonychidae; genus Orthonyx; species Orthonyx spaldingii. The sequence goes on along the minus strand of VZTJ01005380.1, from coordinate 580,061 downwards.
ACTATTTCTGGGGAATACAAATCAGGCAGCACAAAGGAAGAAAAATAAATTTAGATGCACAGCCAGGTAAATTTGGTTGACTGACTACATCAGTTGAGTGCAAGTGTCTCTTGTTCCCTGAATGCTGTGTTTGTGTGTGTCCCCCTTTTCCATGCACACCTCCAGTCAGAGGTGAGGGATGTTAACTCAGGGCTTGAGGCCGCTGTCATTTGCATCTGTAGCACCTTCAGAGTCATCCCAGTTGGACTGGGGACATTGCAGTGTTTGTCTTCGTCCTTTTACCAGTTACACTGCCTTAAATTAGAACAATTTTCCGGAGTAAAGAGCTGCAAGGGACTGCAGATGTGCAGCTGGAGAGTTGGGTGGGGCCAGTGGCAATCACCCCTGACCTCCACCATCGACCCTGGCCATGAAACTGCTGTGAACAGACAGCCACCACAACATGGGCAACACTATTTGGCTTCAGGAGAGTTTTGAGCCAAGATTTACACTGAAAATCCTTCCAACTACTGAGGTTTGCTGAGACTATGAGACATGAAGTCACGAACAATTTTGAGCGTTGGCCACCGCTGAAGAAGAGATCGAGTAAAATTTTCATTTTGTTAACTATGAAATTCCTTGGAATCTAACCAGCTGAAAGTCTGTTTTATTTTCGAATATTTGTTTGCACCTTTCCCTCTGCTAATGCTTCATCACAGCAATTTTGGTGACTCAGGGAGTCTGAGCCTGTCTGCAGCCTGGTGAAGAAGCTGTGCAGTCTGCTCCGAAGTGCAGCTGTGCAGGCTGAACAGCTCACACACAGATTTGGGGGCTGCAGTGAGGAGCAGAAGAAGAGTTCCTGTTCCTCCAGACAGGGATGTGATAAAGCCTTCCCCAAGGTACAGAAAGGAATGTCCCTGAGTCCTGCTGGGACCACCCATGGTCACAGCTCATCATCTCAGCAGGGCAGGTACCTTGAGGAGCACATTTTGAGGGGCATTAAGGGCTAAAAGCTTATGGCCACTGAATCAGACTGAATCTCTTCAAAGCTCCTAAGAATTAATACTGAAGCTGCAAATCTAAAGCTATGAATTAATTTTCCATCAGGGTTACAGTGCAAGAGCAGGTAAGCCCACACTCTACGCTCTACGTCTGCTTGAACCTCACCCTCCTGCTTTTTCCTCCAGAAAGCTTTGAAAAAAACCTGTTTGAAGCACTCCTTCAGTGTTTGTAAAGTACTGCTTATGGTCTACCTTGCTTTTTCGGTACCTTTTACTCTCTGCCTGAAGGTCTTTGCAGCAGACACTTGCAGAGAGTAGAGGGTTGGAAAGGACCTTAGAGATCATCTCATTCCACCCCCTACCATGGGCAGGGACACCTCCCGCTATCCCAGGTTGCTCCAAGCCCTGTCCAGCCTGGCCTGGAACACTTCCAGGGATGGGGAGTCCACCTGCTTTTGAATGCCTTGCCCAGCTCTACTAGTTTGAAAACAAACCAGTGGGAGATTGCAAGTCAGAATTATAATTTAATAGAAAAAAATTAAATAAATGCAATAGTACAAGGAAAAAAACACTGACAAAGTTGGATGCAACCTGACACCCTGTTAGTCAGGGCTGTGGTAGCAGTCCAAGTAAAATGGTTCTGTTGAAGTGGTGATCCTGTAGAAAAGTCTGGTTTCCACCTGAAGGTCCAGTGGTAGCTCTTGTCCTCTGGGAATCCAGTAGGCAGGGCTGAACTGTGCAGTTCCAAAGCCCAGGTTATATCCAGCTGGGAATGCTTGGCTCCTCCCCTCTGGGTGGAGCATCTCACAATGGGATGAAGTAATTCCAGTGAGGTAATTCCAATGAGGTAATTCCATGAGTCATGTGGTGGGTTCTTGACGGCCCATTAACAGAGATAGCACCCGGAGGGCGTTATCAGGGGTGAGTCATGACAGGAGATAACGACCAGTGCCCCACCTGTTTTAACAGCTTGTTAATGGTAATAGAATATCTTATATTGCAACCTAGGACACCAGTATTTCATGTGAGTAAACCTTGTATAGGATAGCTACAAGCAGGTGGACTTCTGACCCTAATGAAGTCAGTATACCCCCGACCCCATCTGTGCAGGATCACGTTTGCTGTGAAGATAATACTGGTTGTGGTGTGGTTCTGTAACCTGGCAAAATGAAAATGCTTTCAGTTTTAGTTAAAAGTTTGATGCTCATGCCACTGGGGGAAAAGGGAGTCACAGTCTCACTCGTTTCCTACATGTCCCCAGAATAAATGCCCAAGAAAATGGAATTTAATAGATCAAGGAAAGATTAATGTAGCAGTAAATGGGCAGAGGCAGAGGAATGTCTTAGCAAGCTGCTGTTCTCTCATCTTGACTCTCTCATCAATACTTTTCAATCTACTGTGCTGAGAGGGATATCACTTGTAATGCCCTAAGGTCACTAAAACCTCACATGAAATCTGTAATCCCTGAGCTGACAGCACAGCAAATGATTTCTCTATTGGTCTTTATAACTGTAATTGCCACTGAACAGAATCTTTATATATTTCTCACTCTAAATTATGTGACTGATGACACGGATGGTCTCTGCACAAAGATAAACCTGATGGTTTCTGATGGTGTGAAGCTGATGAACAGTGTTATCTGTTGGCTTTTATGTCTTTCAAAAACAATTTCTTGCCAGATGCTCTTCTGAGATTGTACAATCTTCTCCTCTAATAGTTGAGGTAACATTGACATTGTAGCATAAACTTTAATTTCCTAGGTATTGTAACCCATAACCACATAATGTAAAAAAAAAAAACAAAAAAAAACTAAAAAAGGCAAGTCCCTAAAAAAAAATTTTCCCTGTTGTAGTGTAAAACAGAAAAGATTGCAATGCTGAGGAGTTGTGCAGGTTTGTAAAGCTACTGATTTGTGGGGTATACATGGCTCAGGGCATAATAACAAGATACTGTGACTTTTATTAATTTATATCCTCACTTCACACGTGCTCTGGCTCATTTCCTGTCTGCTGAAGGACTGTGGTGTCCAACAGCTGCTCATTCATTTCCTTCAGGTCACGGAGACTCCAGGGATGGGGCAGCCACAGCTTCTCTGGGCAACCTGTGCCAGGGCCTCACCACCCTCACAGGGAACAACTCCTTCCCAATATCCCATTTAAATCTCTCCTTCTTTGGTTTAAAACTTTACCCCCTTGTCCTGTCACTATCTGCCCATGTTTCCCCCATTCACTGCATATTTTGGCTTGGCAGTGCTCCTGGTGTCGTGAGTGCAGCCACTTTTTAGCTGCTTTTTTTAGCAGAGGAACAGAAATGTTCGTTTTAATCAGGAGCAAGTGGGAAATGGCTTTTCCTGGGTGCCCTCTGCAGTGCTGAGCTCAGCAGGAGCAGGGCAGCTTTCCTTTATGGGTAAAAAATGCCAGCCTTTGAACTGCTTGTCAGGTAGCAGAACTTTATGTTGTTGAAAGACTTTTTTTCTCTATTCTTTCTTCCCAGCATTGTTTGCACGTATTTCTCAAATAGATGTGAAAGCAATGGGCTGGATTCTGGACTGGTTGAGCTGTTACATTTGACTCAATAAAGATATATTGATTTATGGCTGCTGAGAATCTGGTTTTGTACAAAATTTATTAGCAGCTAAACCCCACCAAAATTGCTGAGTCTGATCCTGCTGATCCTTGGTTGCTTCAGTGAAACAAAACAGTAATTTTATTGTCAATAGCTTTATGCATCTCTCCTGTCTAAGATGTGTTCCACAGTTTCATGAAAAACCCTGTCTTTAAATTATTTTCCACTGAGGACCAGCCTGTTGTACCCCCTGGTAATTAGAACAAACCAAATCAATACACTTCCTACGAAACAACACTCCAAATGTTTTAGATAAAAAGTGATTTGGGTTGGAAGGCACTTAATTTTCCAAAGAAGACAACCACCAGTACAGAGCAGCACTGAGCTGACAGAAAATATGGTTGTTTTTAGAGCAAATACCATCTGTCATAAAGCCACAGGAAAACTCTCAGCAATATCATAAATGTGACCGTGGATGAACTTGGAGGATTTCTCCAGAACCTTCCCAACATGAGGAGAAAAGCCATTGAAGTCTCTCATCGTGAACCCACGTGGAAAAACTACGCAAGGAAGTATTAATTTCTGGAAAAATGTTCAAAGCAGATGAAAGGTGAGAAAGGAAAACAGCGTATGGGGATGAAGCAACTCCATGGATTTAAGCACCAAACAGGAACAGAGGTAGCTCCGCAGTCAGCAGCACGACTGACACAGCAACCAGCCAGGAAGCCAGATGCTGTGGCTATAGAAAATATCTTCCACCACTTGGCATTTGACTCCTCTAGCTGCCAAGGACAATGGAAAAAATTCGCATGTGGGAAGTCACACCACAGGATCCAGAAGGCAATTGCATATGAAGAGAGCTGCGTTTAAAAAAAGGCACGGCTGCTCCCTTTTTTTTTTTTTTTTTTACAATGGA